>JAJJMC010033089.1:528779-549981 GCA_023531435.1 Papaver californicum | reverse complement strand
CTTCTTCTTCTTCTTCTTCTTCTTCTTCTTCTTCTTCTTCTTCTTCTAACGGTTCTTCTTCTTCTCCTCCACGCATATTTTGGCCTATATATAATCGATAATCAAAATTATCCTCTACTGTAACTACATCAACTTCTTCTTCTTCTTCTAGTAGTACTACTTCTACTTCTATATCTTCTTCTTTTTCATTGACATTTTCATGCGATTCCTTTACAGCAACAGATTCAGAAGCAGAATTTACAGTAGAATCTAAAGTACTTACTGTTTCTTGAATTGGAGCAGTAGCTTCATCTTCTTTTTCTTCTTCTTGTTTGGTATTGAGATTTTCTTGCTGACTGATACCACTTCCTTGTCCAAGTTGAGACGACCTTTTAGAAATCTCTTTCTCCGAGTAATCATCATTATTGACATTTTCATGCGATTCCTTTACAGCAACAGATTCAGAAGCAGAATTTACAGTAGAATCTAAAGTACTTATTGTTTCTTGAATTGGAGCATCTGCTTTATCTTCTTTTTCTTCTTCTTGTTTGGTATTGAAATTTTCTTGCTGAATGATACTACTTTCTTGTCCAAGTTGAGACGGCCTTTTAGAAATCTCTTTCTCCGAGTAACCATCATCATCTGAACTGCTACGTTCTGTTTGATCTTTCTTTTCCATTATAACCAGATAGAACCTTTATTATTACTACTTTTCTTGTAATTACCCTTCTGATAACGAGTAGTTTCTTGAACCAATTTAAACTTTGCAGAGAAGAAAATTAAGTAGTTTTTCTTCTTTCAAATTAGATACTATTACTAGTTTTGGGTTGATTGATTGATAGATGTTGGTGGGTTTCTGTGATTGAATCTGTTAATTTCTATGGATACTAAGAGAGAAAGAAGAAGAAGAAGAGTGGAAAAGTGTTATGAATGAATCACTCGATCTTCTTCTCATCATCTTTTTATAGGCAGAAGCGGGGGAATTCATTAGTTTGAAAAATCTGTTATTTACCCAGAAAACTGAGTTATGGGCACCCCCATGCATAGGCCTAACAAGTTCAAGCAGTCTGCTGTGCGGCTGCTGTACGGAAACACACCCCTATTTCCTCAGTTGAATCATGAACCTCCTCTAGGACTACGAGTTCCTTTGGCGCACACCCATGCATAGATCTTTCATTTAATTCTTAAACTTTGATATTTTTTTAGACCGTTAAAAAGATATTTTTAATTTGTATTAAAATAAATTAGAAAAAGGGTGGGTATTTGTGATTAGATAAAAATAAATATTATATTTTTAAACTCTGACGAGTATCCAGAACGTATGGATGTCCATTTTTTTTATCGAGTCCGATTATAAATTCATTAGTTTAAATATACAACTGAGTAAATTTATAAAAAAAAATATCTATTTTATCGAGTCCGATTTTTTTCGTGTTCGATTTTTAATTTGTAAAAGAATTATCTATTTTTCATCCTCATTTTCCTAATCTCATCTGATCTATATAAATCATTTTTTTTATTTAATTTTTTAGGTTGGATAAATAAAACTCATCCTACTATATTTTAGGGGGGAATCTTCGTCTTCATCCGTTCTACTCTTCACACTCTCTTTCAAATCTAATCCTGGGTACGTCCAGCGAAGGAACGTACAATCTCTCGATAGAAAATTTTGGATCGGATGGACCAACATATATGAAAACGTACTCTTCACCCTACTATATTTTAGGGGAAAGTTCGTTTAGAAAAGTGAAGCATGTAGGAGCAAAAAAGTTTTGAAAAAAGTTCAATTAGGTCAATAAAAGTTCGTCTATGAAAATGAAAAACATATAGAATCATAAGAGTTTTAGAGAAAATTTAGTTAGGTCATTAAAAGTTCTTTTATAAAATGAACTTTTAGCAGAATATTTGGTAAGGTGTGGAATTAATGGTCCTAGCCGAACTTTCATGTTCGGTTAAGCGTAGATATATGGATCTAGTGAAGTTCCATGTTCTAATTAACTTTTCCATATCAGCATAATTTAAGTTGATTATTTTACGTATCCTACGATAAAATAACTCTGAGTCATTGGCCAGTGAGTGAACTAATTTTGAGCTAAACCTGAACCTCGATGGAACTAGGGCTGTTCATGGCCGGTTTTGGTTCGGTTTTGTGCCAAACCAAAACCGAAAACGGCAAGGTCGGTTTTCCAATTATTTTTTCATAACCGTTCCGTTTACCGCCGGTTCGGTTTTACTCGGTTTTCTCTCGGTTTCGGTTTTTTCCAACAGGTTTCGGTTAACCGGTTGATTGTGTCGGTTTTGTGAAACTGCCAATGCAAAATCCAAAAAAATAAAAATAAATAAATAATACATTCTTCATTGTGACTTTTAAACTATGAATCAGGTCGGACTCAATCAGCTCCTTTGGTTTCTGAAAAATAACTTGTGTAAATAATCACAGTAACCCATATATACAAACACAAGTTCAAGCCTAACAGTCAAGACTTATAGGTAAACAGTGGATTGACAAACCAAATAACCTGATGCTGAAAGAGCTTCTATGGATGCAATTATCAATCAGCACCACTAGTAAAAGTTGAAACCTCTCCTTCGCTTGAACTATACTTGAAAGTTGAAACCTATCAGTATTATGCTTATCAAGGAACTCCTGTGAGATAACCCATGGTGCATCAGGAATAACTTCGTCAACCCACCTGTAGCAATTGGCAGAAAGTCAAAAACACAGCAATCCAACTAAATAGCAGACAGTAACGATAATACATACTCAAAGAAATATTTAATACACAATATCATTTGTAGTGCCTCAATGTATCCAAGTAACAGAACCTTGTATCATAGCCGATCCTTTCATGGTATTCATTAAAGGAAAAGCATAACAAACTATGAAAACTATCACTGTCAGAGTGACGCATCTATAACATAGATTAAGTATGGATTTTGGAAACAGAACAATTAACCCTATCAACTGTAAAGTTCAAGCTTTTGTCTTAGTTAGTAAAATTTGATATAATTGATGAAACAACTATATCAGTTTTTTGTTGTAATAGATATATCATCATAACCATTGAAGAAATTCATGAAAAAATTACATATGCCTAATAACTTGTTTGACTAATTTCAAGATTTCTTACACTATTCGTCCTCATATTACTCAATATTGTTCACACTAATACACTTACTAAGATCTGAAATCACACCACAATAATTGATCTGAAATTTATTCAGTAAGAGACTTCTAAGATTAATAATTATGATTTTTTCCTTAAATCAACATTCAGTACTAATTGTTACATTTTAACACAACTATAGAAAACCCCAACAAATTTCCCCAAATTTGTGAAACCCTTGGTTTCAACTTATGAAAATGCAAGAAAAATGGAAGATTAAGAAGAGCATAGAATAGAAATGCATACCTAATTTAAGTAATTATCACCATTTTTCCAGCCACTCATTGATTTTGATCATAAACTTATATAAAAAAAATTAATCAATAACTTCATTTTTGTTAGTGATCTTCCGATGGCGCTATTACTCTTAGAGGCAGCAGAGGATGAAGAAGAAGAACGAGAAGGTGGTGGATGTGATGGTGGACGAGAAGGTGGTGCTACACTGGTGGTGGTGGTGACAGTGGACGAGAGGTTGGTGCTACTACTGTGAACAAGAAAGACTCGAGGGGAAAAATGACAAGACTCGAGTCACTTAACATTAAGTAATTGCTGATTCAGTAAGTGATCGCTGATTCACACCTGAAGATCTATCACTCTGAAGAAGAAGAGAAGAGACTGGACGGGGAGAGGCTGCTGCTCAAAAACGTAGAAGAGAATTAGGGTTACAAAGTTAGGGTGGGGTTATATATCAAGGGTAATAAAGGATTCAGATTAGATCTATCAAAAATTAGATCAACGGTCCTAAATAGTCGGTTTTCCATGGTATAACGGTTCGGTTTTTGGCTAAACCAAAACCGAAACCGTGGCTACCGGTTTTTATACTTTTTTTTTATAACTGTTCCATTAGTAAATGATTCGGTTCGATTTTATTCAATTCAGTTTGATATTGGTGGGATTTTGTGAAAATCCGTTACCATGAACAGCACCAGATGGAACTATAAGGAAAGTGCAAAGTTTACATAATAGTTCTTATTACAATAGTTTCATTTCAATATATTCGGAAGCCTTAAAAACGGATTCTCTTGAATAATGTACTCAAAAGCATTTAAAGGGATTCAGTTGGTTATATTTTTAGATTACCCAGTACAGCACAGATTAATTTCTAATATTATTTATATTATAAAATCAGTCATTATATTTATTACGACGAGATTAGAAAAAAATAATTTAATAATAGCTACGGTTATTGTGGTCAAAACTAATATAGAGGTTAATCCAAGAAAGATGGCTACTTTTTTTAGGGTTTGTTCCTTGAATGATGGAATAAATATATATATAGATGGGATATAGATGAGTTTGGAAGATGCTGATAGCTTGGAGACAAAAAAGAAATTTTCTATATAATAACGGCAGCCAGGCAAAAAAAAGATTGTGGAACTGTGTACTTTCCCAAATCATCATCATCGTTTTGGTTTTTTCCTCGATCGTTGTAATGGATGAAGAAGGATCATCATCATTAACGCAAGTTTTTTCTCAGTTCTCAATCTCATCATCATCATCATCATTAACAAATGTTCCAAACGTTTCTCAATCTCAGCATCAACTGGTAAGTTTTTTCACTATACATAATCTATTTTGTTTCTTCTTTTCTTTGTAATCTATTGATACTTGGTTTCTTCTTTTCTTTTTTCAAGGAAATTTATACTTGTTTTCATTCCTTAGTTCTTAGTGTGAAAATCTATCTAGGAGGATTTTGATATTAAACCTCTCTGATAATGATTATGATTATCCTCTTTTGTATGATTTGTGTTCCTGGTATGTAACTAGGGTTTGATTTTGATTCTATTGTTTATATCGAGGTAATTAAATTGAATTGCATTCATGGATCTATGTTTTTTTGAATCCAATTGATGAATATTCGAAAAATTGAACCAAGGGTGACTTTTCTTTGTTTTGCAGGTTGGGGCAACATCCACAATACAATTACCTGCTTCTTCTTCTTCGCGTTTAGGGGTTCCGTCTGCACGTTGGACTATTCTTGGTAGTTTGTTATCGAGATTATGTCCAGAACTGCGGAAATCGGTAAAAACTATTCACAGATGTAGTAAAGATCCAATCCATAAAAAACATAGTAAAAAGATTATGTCTTTAATAAAACAGTATGTAAGATCACAACAGAAGTTGACAAAACTGATTCCATCTGATAATACACATTTACGGACACTGATATTGAATGGCCAACTAAAGAAGTATGATAATGGACTTCTACCCATACAACCAGGACAAATGGAAACTTTTATGCAACTCTACGAGCGACCGAAACAGATACTGGAAAAACTTCAAAAAGTCTATTTCAAGATGCTGCAAGATGAACATCAAGAAAACCTGCGAAAAGAACTTGAAGGATTAAGGATTAAGCCGTAGCTATGTCATATTATGATTCATGCTGTTTCAATAAGGAGTAGCACAATTACTTAGTTTTACATTCATTTATTTTTTTTGTTCCCAGATTTCTCATATGGCAGAATCAACTTAATGTTTCTCGGTTTTATGTTGGGATTCCTTTCCTTTGTTATTACTACTAGTGTTTTTAGCATCAGTGTTAGTAGGAGTGTATTTTGAGTAATGGGCTCAAACATAGAGTCACTCAGAAGCCAATGAATTTGTATGTCGGCTCTATGAAACTGACAACAGAAACTAGCTGGGCCTGAGTATTGTTGACAGACAATGAGTCAGTGACCTCGGTTCTAGATTGCTGACACGAGGATGATGGGTAAGTAATGAGATCGATGATTAATGGAGTATAGGAGGAGTATATCGGCCGGGATGACATGAAAGTGCTTCGCCGCGGTCAAGGGAAAGAATGGTACTCGTCGGGTCTCTGAAATTGACAACTTCTGGCTCTTGAAAGATGCTAAAAACATGTATATCAGGGTTGAACAATTCGGCCTCCACTATTATACTTGATCTTGTATGTATCTCACAGCCACAACTGAAACAAGGTCATTGTAATGGCTGAAAAAGTTGTCGTCTTTAACTGGGTGCTCTAATGGTCATTAACCCCGATTAGGGGTGAACAACTTGGCCAATTTGGCCTCCACGATGCAACTCCCTACTGTTTGACGCAACTAGGGTACACCATTTTTATTCTAATTCATGCAAGTAAGATTTCAGAAATAATCAAAATATTCACAAAATCTGATATCAAATCTGAAATGGGGTCGTATTCAGTTTTTGTCAACTGCAGAACTACTTGTGTAATGAAAGCAAATTTACAATTTAATGTCACAGATCCAAAAATGGGCCTGGACAAAGACTAAAATGTATGATGAAGGTTAGAAAAAGAGGCGTAAAAGATTGTCGATGACTGAGTAATATGCTTACTGCAAGTCGAGTATACTTTCCTAGTTAAAGGGAAAAGAGAAGATTATCAACTCAAGGGACATATAAATCAAGCTACAACTTAAGCCACGATATTATGTGTCAGGGAAAGGTACTGAGTAACACAGGAGAACCATTTCAAATATTGTTTTATGAGATGTTTGGTTAATACCGTTTCTTGAGATTACAAGCTCCGCATTAATCGACTGAAGTCACGATCCATATCTTCATGGCAAATGTAGCAATCTTGATACAAGTTGGAATCCTCTTTTCCTCACATTCTCTTCAGTAGCACAAGCACCCCTTGTAATTTTCCAGATGTTACTTGCTAGCAGTTGAAGGATGAACACATGAATTCCAGACTTTTCTTGTACCAACCCAAATTTAGGTAAAGAAACTCTGACTTCGTCAATAGCACTAGTCACACTGAAAATACCAATCTGAGAACCACTCCAAACCATCTTATCCTCCCCAGAATGCAGAATAGGGGAAATTGAGAAAATTCTAATAACTCTTCAGGGATAACCCATTGATGATTCACAACCAAACTGCTCACTTTCGTATCCAAATTCTGAACAATCAAGTCATTGATAGGAGAAGAATGAATAATAGGAGCATTCTGAATTCAAGAATCATGCCCGACAGAAATGCTGTTACCATTACCAACTAACCATCTAGTGTGCTCTTTAAGGTCCCCCATTTTAACCCAGGCCACGCAGAAGATTGCCTGTGATATCGAATCCAATTATTCTTCCTGTCCTTATATTTAGCAAGAAGGAATTTACCCCAGTCAGTTTCGGAAGTTTGAATTTCCAAAGCAACTTCATAAGGGGAGCCTTATTCAGATCCACGAATTTTCTAATTACAGGCCCACCTTCTTCTACTGGAGTACATACTTTTGGTAGTTTCTTTCATGTTGGATATAGCTTGTTCTAGATCTGTACCAAGTCATACATATGACGCTAAATCACGTATTCAAAAAAATTTGGTTCCAATTAAAAAGAACTATTCTGTAAAACAATGATTTCATGAGTTAAGTTAGTTTACCTGCTGGATCACCATGGTCACCACCTTCATATACCAAATCCCTACCACATATATCATTCTTCTCAGATCCCAAACCTGCAACAAAAAAAACAAGAATGGAAAGCAGAAATTGAGTGTTAGTACAGATACGCCGAGTGGCGAGTACGGACCAGTAAGCAGGAGACTGAAGTTAAGGATAAAATGATAAATATACCCGTGGGTCCATTATGTGCCAGAAGTAAAATGGAACGACCCTCTGGTGTTCCTACAAACGCTTTATATATGTTCTTGGCACTTCCATTCATATCTTGCATAACATATCTGCAAAAGGTTTCATTTTAGTTCTCACTTCTCAAAGGGTTTCATTATGATGGAAAATATACAAAAATCATTTATTTAGAAATGAATTCAGCTAGTAAATTTACACAGCATGTTTGAGAAGCAGCTACTGTAGCCATTTTCTCAATCACGGAATAATGTAAGGCTAATGAAATTAATCCCTAATCCGTAAGGAATCATTTCTTACACATGGTACAAAACTATAAAAACTAGAAAGGAAGGTAGCTTGGATACTGAAGTATTCTAGTTTTGATTAAGTAATTCAAAGAGCAACAGCAATACCAGTAACACATAGTCTAACACCCAAAATTGTACTCGTGAAAACCCGGAGAACAACTCACCGTTGCAGAAAGTCAGAATAAGACTAAATAAGTAATTAGATAGTTTGTTCTAGTACGCCATACGAACCTCGAAGATAGAAGTTTTTCCCCGATGATCTTATTACCCCCATGAGAAAATGGGCACCCACCAAAAATACTCAGCTTGATTAGGAAAGTACGAACGATGGTAACCCACGTGCTCCTCGCCCAAGACTGGTCACCAAGGAAAAGCACTTATTAACTATTTCGTCAAATTACCGGTAACTGCTGTCAGAAAGTTAAAACTCTGACACGCAAAACAACAAACTTCTTCATCTCTTATATTACAAGAGGTAATAGGCAATAAATTGGCTCACAACTAACCATGCTGTTCCTTTTAATCTCTTCCCAAGATTGCACCTAAAAGTGCACACTACTCATGTATATATCTTTATCCCATGAGCTGTCGATATGCATGTCCATTTTCTCTAATATCACTACAAGGTATCCTCTCCCTACCTTTGAGACTTATGGAGACACACCCTTAATATCACTACAAGGTCATCAATTCAGCTCGATGGGTATCGCATAAATATGGTGAAGAGAAATGTCTAGGAAGATCTACCATAGTGACATTCAAAGCTGTCCCCAAACAGTTTTGCTTCACCTACTAAGATTACTATAACCTACATCATCTTATATGTTGATTTCATTTAACCAGTACAAGGAAAGTAGTGAACAAAATACGATTTGCATGGTTCGGATGTCAAACAGAAAGAAACTCACCATTCCAGCGGAAGTTGGACAAGAATCTCTCTTCCGGTTCAAAACAGAAAACAGAGGGAATTATTTTGATATCTATTCTGGTAACGATTCAAATCAGGCCTTAACAGAGCAAACTCCTCGAAGAGAATTATATGATGGCCATCAGATTTTGCAGCATTAAGGAACTCATAGCATACAACTGTGCCTACTTCTGTGAAAACTATTGGGTAGTATAACAATCGTGGTTCCCCCATATAACAGCTTTCGGAAATTTAAGCTCCGGAACGCTTCTAACAAGTTCAACCTTCTCATTACCAAAATCACCTGATTTAGCAGATAGACAATTGCAAAAGTCTATCAGCATGAGTAGCAAGCCAGGCGAAAAAAGGATGAAAAACAACGAGAAACAAAAGTAAGTGAAGATGAGGTGGGCACAGAAGAGAGGAAAAACTTGCCTGTAAATAGTACCAAATCAGGCTGCACTTGACATAAAACATAAAACCATGTTAGGGAAGCTTGTAGCTGAGCAAAATTAATAATGAAACTGACTCACTACAAGTGACAATATCAAAGGAAACAAATTAGAGCATAAATGTTACCAAGCATACATTGAAAGATTCTTATAATGTGTCAAATTCCTAATCTAGATGATTCGATTAAATTTTCATATCAGTAAAATTTAGATAAGAGTAAATGTAAAAGAGATTGAAGTGTCATGAGTTATATGAATGAATTAACCAATAGTCTATGATTGGGCTTGCAAACCAAAAGTAATTAAGCGAAACAAGGGTCATATATGATGCAGGTTGTGTTATAAAAAATGCCAGTTTAAAGGAAATTGGTCAAATCCTAACAACTACTACAATGTCTAGTCTATCAACACTATCGAAAACTATAGATTGTAACCCTTTGAATGCGTATTGAATTAGTTGATTATGCTGTTTTGTTTTTGAGTTGAAGATGACACAGTAAGAAGAAAAAAGTGGATAGGAGTGCGAATGAATGAATTTTACCTGTAAAAACTGGACTTTGTCTTCTTGGATGTTCCAATCATCATGCTTCAAAACATCATAAAGAAAGATTAGAGAGATTATTGAGATAGATCATGGATAGACAGTTGAAATTCACAAATAAAATTCATTTTGAATAAGAGAAACAAAAGATACTTACAACAGTCTCCAACAATACCGACTCGAAATAGAGGAAGCAGCTATTGATACACGATTATCCCTCACCCTTCTAACTCTCTCTTTGTTTCTTCTCCTGCTGTCTCTCTAAATTCTAAAACTCAGTGACAGACATTCATTACAAATCAAACCTTTGGACTTTGGACTTATCTTCTTCTACCCTCACAAACTCCACAGACTCCATATGATACCAGACAATACATTACCATGGCCTGCAGTCTCATCTGAGCCTAAGAAATTATCTCCTCTCAGATTTCAGACTTATGATAATCCATTTATAAACTGATTGATAGAATGAATGGACATAAAAATTACAAAAACAAGAAATTTCCATTTAAACATATACAACAACAACAAATTTCAACCTTACTCAGGAATTTGATTCCAGATCTATTACAGGAAAGACACTCGAAAATTTTAACTTATTAATTAAAAACAAAAAAGCAAAACTAAAGAAACACGAAAAATTACTTGAAATAAAGATAATTATGAATTTCTTAATCTTCAATTACTAATTTTCCTTTTTATCCAAACTTCTATTATTACTGAATTTCATCATCATTTCATAATAACGAATTGAAAGTAAAGATAGTGAAAGATTGACTTCATCTTTTCCCCAATTAGGTTTTGGTTTCACAATTGTTGATGATGATGATGATGATGATGCAACTGAAGAAGAAGAAGAAGGAGAAGAAGATGAAGATGGATTCTTCAACAAAGGCCAGATGTAAAGAGAATGAAGACGACGAAATCCACCGAGAGCAAGAACAACAGAACGAAGTTGTCGATTACCACAACCAATATTAGCCCAGTGACGAGTACAAATAATTTCCCATAATCTTTCATCTTCAGCCATTTTACTCCATTTTTTGTTAACACAAGCTGCTGTAGCTAATGTTTTTGCATCAAAATGTTTTAATACTTCAAATGCTATATCATCATTGAGTTTAACAAATCCAATTTCATTTTCATCATCATCATCTTCTTCTTCTAATTTGTTCTTTCTTTTCTTCAATCTCTCATCTTCTTCAATTACAGGATGATTTTGATCTTCATCTGCTGTTCTCTTCATCTCTAATCTCTGGATTGGATTTACTACAAGAAAATCTCAAGACCTGGGTTTCATATGAAAATTTTGGTAAAGTCGGTTTTTCTTTGTTGAAATGACAACGATGCCCATGCTATTTTTGGCGTTTTACGATGAGAATTTGATACCATTTTCTTTTAGTTTAATGACTATTTTGCCCATGGAACTTTGGTTTATTCCTGGTTTACTATGTGGATATTTTTAGTGGCGTGCCACGGTTGCAATCCACACGACAAAATCTCTGGGACAAGCACGAATGGTAGGGGCGGCGGAACCACAGCCTGTTACTCCTGGCTCCAGCCTCTGAGGCTCCGAATCTCAAGACTGTGTTTGATACAGGGCATCGGTGAACCATTGGGGTGGGCTTTTGTACCCTAGTTTAAGCCTAAAATTTAGTACATAGAATTTGTGTTAGGTAAAAATAGACAATAACAAAATGTTTTATTGGGATATTAGGTAGGTTTCGGTTAGGAGCCGTGAAAAAAAAGTAATTTTATAAAAAGAATATACCGAAAAAATTGAAAATGATCTTACGAAATTGATTTAATAATATGGTTTTTTATAAAAATCGTGATTAAACGGCGGAAAACTTGTGATTTCCAATTTCCCATAGAAAAATGGCTAATTTTACTGAATTAGATATAATCAAATGAAAACTTAGATTTTTCGTTTTTGTAGCTAATAAACATTAGCCTAATATAAGATTAGGCCTGCACAAGCCCCATCAGATAGAAAAGTTTTCGAGCCTGTGTAGAGATGTTTACAGGCCCATATTACTTGGGTAAGTAATGTTCACAGTTCTCACCCAAACAATGAAATTTCTTTTATACCTCTAATTTTTCAAGGTCTTCCGTATTTCAATTGCCAAACACCTCCTACACCCCTACATCAGCTTAAAACATCAAGCATCTAAGATAGAAATCAAGGAACACAAATCAGATACTCACATAGCTACAATAACTCCATTAGTACATTATCAAATAGTCTAGGAGCTAGTCTAGTTAGCAAGAGGTCTAAAGTTCGAGTCTCCACACACAAACTTTTATTTGATTTAGCAAAAACAATACATTTGGTGTGTAAAACCCAATACTAATCCATATATTCCTATAGCATTGGATGGACAAATGGTTATCAATCACGTCATATTAATGGTCGATCAAAAAGAAATCAAACTGAACCTAACAAGAATATTGAACTTTAGATCCCAAATACATTTAGAAGTACGATCTAGATTCTAAATCTTGTATTGTTTGAGGGAAAAAGATTGTATAAAAAATTTAAATAAAATAAAATTTTTAACAATTTAAAAAATAATTTGTACGATAGAATAAGAAAAAGCAAGCTAGACGAGGAGTTCGGTTATGATTGTAGGCTATCAAAAACAAATCGACAATAATCACATCTGGTAGAATTGTTTTATCGAGAAAAATTCTATGAAAAAATCCAATAATAAATCAAGTATATTAGTAAAAACAAAATGTATATAAATATAAAATCTAAATGCTTATATGGGATATGGTTTTGTTTTCTCGGACCTTCAACAAAGTAAGGTCTCGTAGTTGGATTGCATCGTCATTGCATTGTTAAAATAATTTAATAATAATAGTAAAAACCATAATAAAAAAATAAAGAGATTATGAAACATATCGTTTCTATCTTTGTTATAATATAACGATTATAAATGGAAATATGTAATGAATTTAATAATAAAAAAATATATCTTTTACATCTTTTACAATACATGAGTTCGATTGTTATGATTATTATTTTTTTCCCACTAAACTTTTTGAGATCATTTGCATTACAAAGCGAAAACATAGAGTTTGATCTTTTTTATCGGGGCTACCATTAGAACATGAATTAACTTAGATGCATACGTATACTTTTGGTGATTTTTTTAGAAAGATAGAATTGCTTTCATTCATCATCGTGCTTGTGCTTTTATCTTTTAATACTATGATACATATAAATGAGACTTAAAAAGTATTTTCCTTTTACAAATAGACTCATTAATAAAAATGAACTTTTTTCTTGCCTCCCTCAAATTAAATCTTGATTCCCCACTTAATTATGGTTTGTAATTAATTTTCAAGCTAATTATCTACTCCTTTTTATAAACGAAATTTATCGATTCTCTTAGAATAAAAAAAAATTTAGATTTCAAAAATATTTATTACTTTTCTTATTTACCTTTTATCTTATTTCCAAAACGAAAAACATTAACCTAAAATTAGAAAAAGTCATATTGAAATTGGAGAAATGATACAATCAAAATCCAAACTTCACCTTCATATAGGGGACGCAGAGAGTAAGAAATATTTATAAAATTTTGTAATCTAACGGGTAATTTGAGGTGTAACAGTTACTTTTTTGGATTAATGTCTAAAATATTTACAGTAATATTTTTAGTTCATCTTGTGAGGATTTCTTGATTCCTTCCCTGTCTATTCCAAATTTCTAATATAGATTACTTCTTCTTCCGTCCAAGTTTTATGAACATGAAAGAGGAATATTTTAAATTAAAAAAAATCATAAAATTTATGAAAATCTATATTTTTCCTGTATTATCCTTTACTTTTTCGATCGTAGCTAGCTCTTCTTCATTGCCTTTTCATACAGCTTCTTCATTGCTTTTTGTAGCAAATTAATTGATACGTATATATCCTCGCAAGACATTAAGATGAATGCTACATCTTTTGCATTCAAGACAAAATTGATATTGCATGTGAGAGATATTTCCTCACATACAATGTGAATCTTAACAGTGTTCATAAATATCAAGAATCAATCAAAAAAGAAAGGGAAAACTAGATCAAAATTTTCTTCTTCTATCAGAAAAAAATACTAATTAAGAGTCATGGCAGGATCAGAAAGTGAAGAGGTGAAGATTTTAGGTGGATGGCCAAGTCCATTTGTGATGAGGCCTAGAATTGCACTCAACATAAAATCAGTCAAGTATGATTTTCTTGAAGAGACATTTGGTAGTAAAAGTGAACTTCTTTTGAAATCAAATCCTATTTATAAGAAAATTCCTGTAATGATTCATGGTGATAAACCCATATGTGAATCAATGATCATTGTTCAATACATTGATGATGTCTGGGCTGGTTCTGGACATTCTATTCTCCCTTCTGATCCTTATGATGCTTCCATTGCTCGTTTCTGGGCAACCTACATTGATGATAAGGTAATAATCATTTCTCAAAATTTAAACTTTTCAATTTTGATCTACAGTTCTAATGTGTTGCTAATTTGGGTTTTTTTTTTGTCAAGTTCTTTCCATCTTTAACAGGGGTTCCAAAAAGCAAGAACGCAGAAGAAAGAAAAGCAGCCATTGAACAAGTGATTGCAGCGTTTGGCCTACTTGAAGAAGCTTATCAGAAAACTAGTAAAGGAAAGGACTTTTTTGGCGGAGAGAAAATTGGGTATATTGATATTGCATTTGGGTGTTATATTGGTTGGATTAGAGCTACAGAGAAAATGAATGGAATTAAACTGTTTGATGAAACAAAGGTTCCAGGGCTTACAAAATGGGCTGACAAATTTTGTGCTGATGAGACTGTTAAATCTGTTATGCCTGAAACTGATGCTCTCATGGAGTTTGCTAAGAAGATCTTTGGATCTAAGCCCCCTCCTTCAAACTAGAAAAGTAATTAACAAAGAAATATCTTATAGAGATCTATAAGATTGTGTTTTTCTTTTAGTGTTGTTTTCTACTTTTTAGTAATGCTTAGGAACAGTAACTGTAGTAATGGTCTATTTGTGTTTTTCATAATAAAATTATACTGTTTAATTGAGTAAAATGGCAGGCAGTTGTTTAAGAAAATTAATCACTACTAAAAGGGCGGTGATTTGTGAGCTCTCCGACTAAAATTGTTACGGCAGTTACCAAATTCCACGTGGAGTTACCAATCAAATGGAGCAACCCTGCTCTTTACCTCGAAGAGCGGTTTATATGGATTTGCTAATCCCCGCATAGCAATCTTGCTCTCTACTTCCCCCACAACTTAATACCCTCCTTTCATGCCTACGGTATGCGTGTAAATTCTGCGCACTAGTTTGGAGGTAGAAAAATCAGCTCAAAACGATGTGTGAAGCTCCCCCTGGATTACTCTCCACGTAAAATCAGTGAAATATTTGTTGCCAAAAAGCTCATTAATATTTTTCGATTGAAATCTAAAGACCACGTCAACTCATTCCTCATTCAGTCGAAAATTTCAGTTAATCCTATCTATAGTGTAGATAACAGGGCAACAATGAAACAAGTAACCGTCGTGTCAAGGCGGAAGCTGCGGGTTTGAAAAATGATTTTATAAGATTTTTTTATTGGGAATTTGTTTACCGATTTCAAATTACAAAACTACCACTCACTGCATGATCTTATGTTAAGCTTACCTCCTAACAAGAATTGGGGTTGGAAATATCAAGTGGTCAGGTCAGACATACACCTTAACTTTCCTTAATTAAGGTACCGAAACATAGTCTCAACTTCATTTGATATGGTAAGGCCATGCCATCTTGTTTTCTTTCTTGTTGACGGTGATGACGACAATGGAGATGGTAAGATACATGATACCCAGAAGATACTTAGTAATAGCAGACGCATATGAAATAGATTTGTGTTTATCTTTTCTTCTTTTTTGTGTTGTTATAGGGCTCATTCATAACATATGAGTTTGCAAAAATGTTGTTAAGCTTACAAGAGCAATAGCCTCAGAGAAACGAAATTTCTAAGCAAATATGAATAGGCAAACAAAACAATAATCCCTGAGTAAAACAACACCCTCCTTACTATTGTTTTTTAATTCGTCTGGATTACTACTTTATTCCTTAAACTATTCAAAGAATGTAAATCATAAAAACGTGGTAAGCAGCGTTGCCACAGTGACACTGAAGCACGACAGCGTTACTGCAACCCTCCTTCCGTTCTATTACTACTCGTAAGAAAAGCAGTTACGTTCAACAACTTACTCTCTTATCCAGAATAATGGAAATTTTGATTGCTCGTAGAAGTGTACTACTGTTTGTGGAGAAAATGAATTTGAAGGTTAATTTAGGAAAACTGAGATGAGCATGTGATAATCCGTCTAATCCTTAAACATTTATAATGTGGAAGTACTTTTTTTAGATTCAAGAGATCGATATATACAATCCTGGCCTAAACCAAGAAACGGTCATTCCAGTCTTGCTTCAATCACAAAAGGAAATAGAAGGGTTGGTCTTAGGGAGGGAAGCAAGAGAAGGATGAGGTCAGAGTATCAAACTTTGTGGGATGTGATTTGTGTGAATATATATGAACAGCGCTCTGTCTTAGAAGGTTGAATGATTGAGTTGTTCGATATAAACTTGTATCAGAGTTCGACTTAAAGTTCTTGTTCATTTTTTAGACTTGCTGTTCTTAACTTCTTTTTTTGTTCGATAGATTAAGAATCTATTAATATCATAGCCATTGTAACCACCTGACCTCTTCTCTGAAGAAAGTGTCGATAGTTGAGTAGTGGTGAAGTGGTGAATGTGGAAAAGGTGTTGACAACTGCTCTCCACTTCGATTGAGGTTGAATGGACGTATGGTTGCTCAATTTTCCACTCCCGTACTCAACTGATGATCGAACTTTCCAGAAATTCTATTTTAGTAGGTGCACTGTTGGACCACATGTCGTAGACCACCAGACAAAAACCCTAATTAGTGTCTCCCAATTTTTGACATTTCACATTTAATGTCTCGTGTAATATTATAGTATTAAGCACTACTGATGTTAAATCAATTGAGACATGCTCAATGGGTCTCTTGTTTGACTAGCTAATGAGTTTGTCTTGCTTAAATGGACTGATGAGTGTTTCTCGCTTGACTAGACTGATGAGTCCAGCAGACTAAAATAAAATAAATATGTCTTGCTTGACTAGCTTATGAGTCTAGCAGACTATAATAAAATAAGGAGCAGTGTGTATGAGGAGCAGTGTGTCCATCTTAGTCAATTTTGTATTAACATGCTTATTTCGTAAAAGCAAGTGTATGTTGTTGAGCATGAAAAATTGTATATGAAGCCTCATATGAAAATATACGTGAGAGGCACATATATGAGTCAGGCTTAGTGCAGTTTTTTATGAGTAAATTAGGGTTTTGAAGCTCTTCAAAAACCCTAATTTACAAAGAAAAGAAGGAATGTCAAGTCGTGACATTCATGTAAGAGAAAGAAGAAAATAACATTAAGATTTTGTCCAGAAGGAAGAGTCTCACGTTTTTCTCCTTGTACTCAGCCTCACACATTGAGGGTAAAAGAGTAAAACGCCAATTTTTTTACAAGAAGCAAGACGTTCACATTTTACTCGAACACATCCTAATCTCCATCATCCACCTTCAAAGTTCCTATTAAATCTAGTTTTAAATGGACACACACACTTTTTTATATTTGATTTGTAGACCCTCGTCCTCTTCTTCTCGTATTTATAGCCCTTTGCTTTGTGGTTTTCACGTTGGCAGCCTCTCCCGTAAATCATCTCAAACTTTGTAGCCGATACTTGGTTATTTTGAACCAACATGCACATTTGGCCTTGGAGATAACTCATTATTTTGCATCCGCCTTAGTTCCTCATGTCTATATTTTGCAAATTTGATTTCATGAGAAGTATACTTATTTGACGAGAAGACTAGTCAAATTATTTGAGAACATATATCAATTCAAATGGTATATTAGATACTACATCAGTTATATAATGGTGGGAAGTATCTGGCCCTATCTGCGACACTAGTTCACGTTTATCGCTTAGTTGTTCAACCACCTATAAACAAAGAAAAAAAAAAGATGTAAGCAAACACAATGAAATGAGTCATTATGGGCTTAAACTATCGACAATGACGACTCAGTTTAGAGTCACCATGATATGTTTTAGCATGTTAACGACTCTAACCACTGACAATTCATATCATATCAACCCTAAGATGTCGTCATAGTAAACAACACGGCTCTGACGACCCTAGCTTATTCAAAAGAGTACCCATGGTCGGTTTTTCCAGGTAAAAGAGTCTTCATGGTCGGTTTTAGTAGAGTGACGACTGTCTATAAGTTACAAGGGTGATTACGGTTTTATAATACGATCATGATGACCCTAGAAGCATTTATTGCGAATTTTGAATTTCACCAATATGGTTGATTCACCCAACAACTTTTTTTCTTCAAAAAAGTCGTTGGGTCTTTAAAATCTATAAAAAGAAACATGTCCTTTCATTCTCATTCTCACCTTTCCCTTTCATTCTCATTCTCACCTATCCCTTTCTAACTCATTCTCACCCGTCCCTTTCAAGCACTAAATATGGTTAATCCATACACTAACGATGAAGATGTTGTCATTGTTAGAGCATGGGTTACGACCACCAAACACTAGTACAATAGAGTGCATATCACCCAAAGTAACCAAGACGTTAATCAAGACATCTATATGGATCATACATCTGATTCTTGGTGGAAGCGTATGTTTAAGATTTTTGGGGGATTACACGGAAATCGTAATCATAGGACGTTCAAACTAATTAAGAAAAGGTTCGAGAAGCTATTTCAACGATTGGAAGCTTTGAAACAGGAAATGAAAGATGTAAATAAAGTTCATCCCACCGAATTCAGTGCGACAAGAGTAAGTATGTCAATCAATAAGCCGTTCATCAAAAATAGTTTTTAAACATATAAACTTACAATTAATTTGTTTTTTTCAGTGGGTGATGGATCTCGATAGATATGAAACTATCCATGGTAAAAACTTTAAGCATGAATATTTCTATCGTATTCTGGAAGAAATTACCTATGATTTCAACCTATATGATTAAGTGTTTAAGTGTAATCTAATAATTTATTCTACTTCATTTCCTTTAATGTAACACTGCAAAAGATGTATGCCTTTTCGATTCAATGAAATGATTTCACAATTAATGGTTTTACAAAAGCAAAAACAAAAAATTTTCCAAATGAAATCGCCAAGGATATAAATATCGACAATGACGACTGCATGTTAAACTTGGTTGGAACCGTCATGTTATATGTGTTGAACCATATAGCCAGAAGAGCAATTCTGAATCCAGTCAGAAAACCAATCCTGATACACATGCCAACTCATAGTCTTTAGGATTTGTTAACAATATATTCTGTTTAGGATTTGAGTAGATTTCCTGTTATGTTTAGGATTTGTTTAGATTTCCTGTTATGTTTAGGATTTGTTTATATTTCCTACCTTATGTGAAAACCACTCTCATTATATAAGGGAGTCTGGCTGTACAATTAAAGTATCAAGAAAAATAAGAAGCAATAAAATTCTCGTCTCAACTTGGTGTCAAAGCAGGCAATTTGTGACGAGTCTTATATGACCGCACGTATTCCACGTCACCCCATTGATTGTCCACTTGTTAGACCCAACGAGGCTACACGTGAGCGGGCATGTTGAGATTAGTCCGACATTGTATGGGAAACTAAAAATTTTGTAGTTTATAAGGCTTGGGTAAACCTAACCTTGTAAGCCGGTTTTCGAGGTTAGTTAAGCCCATGGACTTCAACTTGGTATCAGAGCGGGTTCGATCCTATGGGAGGAGCTTTGCTCCTCTCCAACCATCACCACTAGTTCACGCTCATACCATTCCACCAGTAGTTTCACTTTGCATTTACAAGCATCATCTCCTTGCATACCATCTTTGCATCACCGCCAGTTCAGTTCCAGTCCATACAGAACACATAACAACCACAGAATTTCACGACCACGGCAGCACAACAACAATATACTACCATCAACACCAGCTTCTAAATATCAATTTGAATCTATTAACCAACAAAGAACACCAATATCATTTTTGAGTCTCTTAACCAACAGAGAACACCAACAAAAATTTTGAGTCTCTTAACCAACAGAGAACCACAAAACAAATACCAGCATCTACTATTTATACTTCTAATACTTCAACAGGTAGACCACGCAGAATCATTAACCCAGACGTTTCTGAGGTTGGGTAGGCGGAAACCTATGAACCAACTAATTGGTTAAGTTTCGTAAAGACCCAACGTGAAGATTTTCGGTTTAAGGCGGAACCTCTGAACCTGTTAAATGGTTAAGTTTCGTGACAACTCAGCAAGCGAAGCCTTTGAATCTACGACGATCAAGCTTCATAAAAACTAGAAAAGTGGACAAGAAATCTATGGAGACAAGAAAGCAAAATTAAGATGAGATCATATCGACGTGATGACAAGTCAGAAAACCAATCCATGGGCCTGTATGAGCAAGATAAGCGAAGCATGAGAAGCAAGTTGAATGTCCGCCAGCTACCCTTCAACTTGAGAGGAAGTGTTGAACCATACAGCCAGAAGACCAATTCTGAATCCAGTCAGAAAACCAATCCTGATACAAATGCCAACTCATAGTCTTTAGGATTTGTTAACAATATATTCTATTTAGGATTTGAGTAGATTTCCTGTTATTTTTAGGATTTGTTTAGATTTTCTGTTATGTTTAGGATTCGTTCAAATTTCCTACCTTATGTGAAAACCACTCTCATTATACAAGGGAGTCTGGCTATACAGTTAAAGTATCAAAAAAATAAAAAGCAAATAAAATTCTCGTCTCAACTATATGATATGAATTAAAAAAATATTTCAAACAAAAATATTTGGATCCCAAAGTCGTCATGATATTGACATAGATTGGACCTATACATCTATATGGTTTACCAAATAACACACAACACCCTTAACACGGTCCATTTCTCTTAAATCTTTATTTTAGCTAAATAATACAGTATATTTCTTTTACGTATAAAAGTACCATTCAAAACTGGTTGCTGTTTTTTATCGAATCAATAATTTATCATATACGGCTTCATTTTAATGGTTGGGTTTAACTAACATGAGTTACCAGTATAATGTGAGAACCTTTTTTTTTGAAGTTTCAATTATCAAAAGAATAGGGTATTCAAGTGTACGTCAAATGTAATGAACGAAAAATAATTTGTTAAACATGTAAGCCTTTTTTATTCTTGAATTTTTCTTAAAATATCATGAG
>JAJJMC010033089.1:499711-518779 GCA_023531435.1 Papaver californicum | reverse complement strand
AAAAAAGGCTTACATGTCTGACAAATTAGTTTTCTTTCATTACACTTGAGTACACTTGAATACCCTATTCCTTTGATAATCGAAACTTCAGAAAAAAGGTTCTCATATTATACTGCATGTTAGTCAAACCCAACCATAAAAATGAAGCCGTACATGATGTTTGGGCCAAAATTCTCTTCAACCCAAAACAACCAAAATCAACTACTTCAATCATCAAAAAGAAGATCAAAAAGAAGAGAAATTGAACACAATCAGTTAACGTGGTTCGGCTTTGAATAGCCTACATTCACGGGTAGTGAAATTGAGGGTTTTTATTGATGAATATAGGTTACAAATACCGAAAACTCCATTGAAGCTATCATGTTTATAGTGAAATCCAGTTTCTGGGTCTCAGAAGAAGCCGATCCTTTTTCTGTTTTTCTTCCTCTTCTTTTAAAGGAAAATCCATCCAGCTTGGATCGATGAGTCATCCAGCTTGGACCGATGAGTCATCCAATTCTATTACGTGGCGTCCTCTAATCGTCCCACGTGTCGACCCAATCTCTTCCAGATATTTCCATGTGGCTTCTCCCTATCCGTCTACTTGTCGATCTAATCTTCTTATCCTACGGGACTGGTTCGATCCCTGGTTTGATCCCTGGTACGATCCAACATCATTTCGATCCATGCATCGGGACATCTTGTGCTCCGCACTTTGCTACCACGTGTCAGAGCAACTTTTTGGTACTCACATATGATAAATGTTTGATTCGATAAAAAACAGCAACCAATTTCGAATGGTACTTATACGTAAAAGAAATATAATGTATTATTTAGCCAAAATAAAGATGGTAATTATACGTAAAAGAAATATAATGTATTATTTAGCCAAAATAAAGATTTAAGAGAAATGGACTATGTTAAGGGTGTTGCGTATTATTTGTCAAACCATATAGTAGTTATATAGGTCAAACCAATGTCTATATCATGACGACTTTCGGATCCAAATATTTCTGTATGAAATATTTTTCTAGCGTCGCATCAGTTCATATCATATACCATGATGACTCTAACTAAGTTTAATATACAGTCGTTGTGGTCAATATTTATAAATTTGGCGATTTCATTTGGGAATTTTTTGGTTTTTGTTTTTGTAAAACAGTTGATCGTAAAATCATTTCGTTGAATCGAAAAGGTATATATCTTTCATAGTGTTATATTAAAGGAAATGAAATAGAATAAATCATCAGATTATACTTAAACCCTTAATCATATAGGTTGAAATCATCTGTATTTTCTTCCAAAATACGATAGCAATCCTCATGCTTAAAGTTTTTACCATGGATAGTTTCATATCTATCGAGAGCCATCACCTACTGAAAAAAACAAATCAATTGTAAGTTTGTATGTTTAAATGCTATTTTTGATGAACGGCTTATTGATTGACATACTTACTCTTGTCGCACTGGATTCGGTTGGATAAGCTTTATTTACAACTTTCATTTCCTGTTTCAAGGCTTCCAATCGTTGAAACAACTTCTCGAACCTTTTCTTAATTTGTTTGAACGTCCTATGATTACGATTTCCGTCTAATCCCACAAAAGTCTTAAGCATACACTTCCACCAAGAATCGGATGTCTGATCCATACTAATGTCTTGATTAACGTCTTGGTTACTTTGGGTAATATACGCTCTATCATACTCGTGTTAGGTGGTCGTAAACCATGCTCTAACAATGGCAACATCTTCATCGTTAGTGTATGGAGTAACCGTATTTAGTGCTTGAAAGGGACATATGAGAATGAGTTAGAAAGGGATGGGTGAGAATGAGAATGAAAGGGACAAGTTTCCTTTATAGATTTTAAAGACCCAACGACAAGTTTTTTGAAAAAAAAATTGTTGGGTGAGTCAACTATATTGGTGAAATTCAAAATTCACAATAACTGCTTCTAGGGTCGTCATGATCGTGTTGGAAAACCTTAACCACCCTTGTAACTTATAGACAGTCTTCACTCTGTAAGAACCGACTATGACGACTCTTTTACCTGGAAAAACCGACCATGGGTACTCTTTTGGATAAGCTAGGGTCGTCAGAGTCGTGTTGTTTACTATGATGACATCTTTGGGTTGATATGATATGAGTTGTCAGTGGTTAGAGTCGTTAACCTGCTAAAACATATCATGACGACTCTAAACTGAGTCGTCATTGTCGATAGTTTGTGTTTGCTTACATCTGTTTTTTTCTTTCTTTGTAGGTGGTTGAACAACTAAGTGATAAACGTGAACCAGTGTCGCAGATAGGGCCAGATACTTCCCACCATTATATAACTGATGTGGTATTTGATATACCATTTGAATTGATGTATATTCTCAGATAATTTGACTAGTCTTCTCGTCAACATAAGTATACTTCTTATGAAATCAAATTTGCAAATGTAGACATGAGCAACTAAGGCGGATGCAATAGAATGAGTTATCTCCAAGGCCAAAGAGAAAATGTGAATGTTGGTTCAAAACAACCAAGTATCGGCTACAAAGTTTGAGATGATTTGCGGGAGAGGCTGCCAACGTGAAAACCACGAAGCGAAGGGCTATAAATACGAGAAGAAGAGCATAAGGGTTTAGAAATCAAATATAAAAAAGTGTGTGTCCATTTAAAACTAGATTTAATAGGAACTTTGAAGGTGGATGATGAAGATTGGGATGTATTCGAGTAAAATGTGAACGTCTTGCTTTTTGTTAAAAATTGGCGTTTTACTGCATGACTACTGTAAGCTTGGTTGTACAGTCTTTAACTGCATCAGCAGAAGCACTCCTGAAAGCCTTCGTGGAAATGAAGTTGAAAAGTGCATGAGCTCCGTTTGTGCTAAAAAATGCAGCAATTAGAAACGAAATGATTCGGTAGCATTTAGTTAGCATCAATTAATCTACTTTAGGAGTCTTATATATCAATAAAATTACACGGATTATGATCTGATTATTCTTTCACATAATTGAATTGAATTTGTTCTTTTGTTTAACATGCAAATTTTTTCTTAGTTGCTGCATTAATTTATTCTCACTATATAAGGCATATGAGCTCTTATGGGAACTTATATGGTCGAAAGTCATGCAATTATGCCATCTTGGCACTTATTGCGTTCAACATTAAAATGTGAGACTAGTTTTTTTTTTTCAAATGACAAAGAAATTGTTGAGAAAGAGGTGGTTTTTTCCGGATGAAATGAAACATTTGATTCATGTAAGAGAAGAGAAGAAAGATTTCTCATTCCTTAGCCGGAAAGATATGTGACTATGAAAGAGGGATTAAGTGGAACAGAATTGATCGGGCGGTAGAGTCGTGGAAAGACTTGTTTCTTCATATGTTTGACCTTAGCTACATGAAACAATATGCTACTGCTGAAAGATAGAAGAATTGAAATCTTAGATCAAAACATTACGTATGAATGGTATTTTTTTTAAGAGGAGTATATATAAATCACAAACAATTAGAACCTTAAAGACCTGGAGAGTTTTTAACGTATAAGTCAGAAGGTCAATAACCCACACTTGAATAAAACCATCATTTGCAGTTTTTTTTGGACAAAACATTTGCAATAAAATTACCATCCTTATAGTTGTCGAAGATCCCTCAAAATAGAAATGTGAGACTGTAATATTCCGAATATCCCAATTAATATATTTAGAAGTATTATCCTATTATAAAAAATTAGACTAGAAAAAATAATAATCCATTATTTTTTTGGAAGAAAAAAAAAATTTAATTTTTTTTTAGAAAAATAATGGATTAGAAGGAACATTAATCTTACACTTTGATTACATTGGTCTCTGTCGACCACCGTACTAAATGAATCGATTTGCTACTGATGGACCTATTCTCCGCATGATCATCGGGTGCATTAGCTAGTGGTTTTAGAGGAAATATGTTACAGTGGTTTTAATTTCATAATTTTAATCCAACTTTCATTTTTTATATGATTCTCGTTTCTTTTCTCATTGTACAAAATTTTCTCTTTCTTTTTTTTTTCTTTTTTCTTTTTTTTTTGTAGGGAAATATTTTCTCAATAAAAGTTCTTTTGATGAGACCCTTAGATCAATTCAGTTATGGAATTCAAAAATAGGTGTAAAACCAAACATAACATTGCAAGTTATTTGATGTCTATGTCAGTTGTCAAAATAAAATAAAATTCTAATTATGCCTTCTCGGTTGGCATATATGATTAGACCATATTCATTTTCACTGGTCTACCCGTCAATTTAGTAGGGATTTATTTAGCTGTCCATATAGTAAGACTTTGATCCAAATTTGCAATTTCTTTTTCTGCCTTTTAAAAAGTTACCAAAGGTTTTTAAAAATCGGTTTTTAGTATCTAACCTCGTATACAAGAGTGAATTGAGATGATACAAATTGATTCCACATGTATATAAAATTTTCAGTTGTATGGGATCCATTTTCAGTTGGAAAAATCTTAGCGTTAGAATGCAGACGTGCATAACAAATGCATTTCACCTGAATGGGTTTGATTTTGAGCACATTGATTAAAACTTTAATCAGTTAATTCTTAAGTTTTTTGATCACTTTAGTTTAGAATTTAGATTGTTAATAAGGATTAGACATTTTTATTGGCCTAACTTTCGTCCAACAATGTAACTTTCTGTCTTCTACCTCTTGTATGGTATATCCAACAAGATTTTGGTTCCCAACTTGGAAAAAAAGAAACGGAAAAACGAAATTAGTTGGTTAAGTATAGAAGACAAAAACATAGTCTAATCTCATGTAGTTGTGGATGGCTTATCCGCACCACAATGAATGACCTAATATGGAGCTGAAGTATTAGGTCATACTTACAAGGTCAAACTTTACATATCTTGATATTAGCTTCTTCTTTACTCAGCAAGGACAAGGTGTGGAAAATTACATGGTCAAACTTTACATTTTTTCCTTGTCAATATGGCCCAAGAATATTGATGCATTAGGTATGTTAATTTGAACCCCAAATGAGTTAAACTTTATTATCTCACTAATCAAACAAAGCCTATAAGTTATGCAAGTCAAGAGATGCATGCACCAACAACTCATGTGTATATACAAAACTATATATGTTTTGTCATCTTACCTAGGAAATATTTGAATTGTTCATATTATATCCGTAAGGATAATCTTCAAGAGAGATTCCATCAATTTCCATGTCATTTCCTACTACACTTTGGAGATTGATTCAAGCAAAATTAGACAGTTCTCTTCTTTAAAGTCAAGGCCCATTTTTCTTGATGAATCAAGAACCATATAAAGGTGAGTATGGGAAATCAGCATTAGTAGTAGTAGTAGAGTTTGCGAAATATTGTTGATGACTTTGCTTGGTTCTTGTTGGTATATCACTGAAAAAGTTCTTATCCGCGACGGATTCGAGAAATGGTATTGTTTGAGTTTCTATATCAATCCATGTTTTCTCATACTTTGCCAATTTTTTCTATGGTTCGAAGTAGTAGTAATATGGTTATTATTCATTATCTCACAACCTCTTAGTATTGTTTGGATTTTCAGTGTATGGGTATTACAAAATTTTAAAACGTACGCCATTCTCTTCATTTCATTTGCAACAAAATCAAATAATTCCGATGTGTCCCAAGATGTTTTAGAAATCGAAGTAACCGAATATTTTGATGCATTTCAACAAATCTTTGATGAATCGTCGAAAAGTATGATAAAATTTCAAAGAGGTACTTACCTTGTTGCCAAGCAGGTTGTAGTCGTTCATGGAGATGAGCTTTTGCAAGAAATATTAGATGTGCCCGCAGATACGTTTGTCAGAATCCTGACGATAATTTTTCGCAAGAATCATTCTCTCGTGCAGATGATATCGACGAGGAATATTTACCACTTTTATGTAGTTTAGAATCATCATATTATCATATTGAAGAAAACAAATTCGAAAATGTGAAGCAAGAGGAAGAAATTGATCCATTCTACATGAAATACCTGGAGAGGATGAGATGGTTTGATCTACTTAATCAAGAGAGAACTTGCGGCATAAGTGAGTATATACACCAACACTATGTCATCTCTTACTCTTAGTATAATTTCATTTTGTGCTTGTTCTTTGAGTCGTTAGTTTATCAGTTGGTGCATTTGGGTCACTTGACCGTCTGGCTTGTTAAGAAATTGACCATTTATATGTGTTACCACCAAAAGGTGGCCCTTATCCAATTTAACACAACATTGTTTGCGAGTTCTACTTAGTAGTTATTAACCCTTTACTTGTTCATACGTAGATTCAATCTTCAACAAGCAATTGGGAAGTCTTGGTAGTCCATTGGAGTATATAGAGCCAACGGATATAGCATCTCCATTTCTGAGCAAAATAAGTAAAAGGAAGCTTACAGGAAGCTTAGAAAGTGATATCGAAAAGGTTTATGTAGGCCAAACATGTTTGTGTTGGGAAGCTTTGAATCATCAATACAGAAAAGTAGAAGCACTTTTAAGCTCTACGAATGGTTATTTCTATGACAATGAAGCTGGAAATTTCCAAAAATTTCAAGTTTTGTTGGAGAGATTCATCGAAAACGAAAGGGCTCAAAGTAAAAGATACTGGAATTACGTTGAAGGAAGATTTTCTTTCAAAAGTCTTCTTCAAGTTCCAGAAGTTTCAGGTACATCCATTTCTATGGTTTGTACACAATTCTCAATAAACATAACATTACAATAGTATTTGGATACTGCATAAGAAATAGTTTTTCGATTTAATTAAGTTAAAAAAATCAAAAGTCAAAAATTAAAAATTAATTTAAAAACTAAATTTTAAAATGATTTCTAGAAACAAAATATATATATATCTCTTCTTGGAAAAGTCTTTCTCAAATTCCAGAGGTTTCATCTACATTCCTTAGGTAGTACTACCTCTCTTTGTACCCTTTATTTTTTGATCAATGTATTTTTTTTAATCAACAAAAAAGAAAACTAAGAATATTTTTAATATTACTGCACCCATCGTGTTTTGCTAATTATTTGTGGGTGGATATTGCACAATCAGGCTATTTTGAAGAAGAAAATGAAGGGTTGGAAGGAGAGAGCATGAGAGCAAGGGATGTGTTAACAGCCATAGAAAATTCCATCAGAGCTTTTCTCATTTTCATCAACACAGAGAATAAAAAGCCTTGGTGGAAATTTAGAAGTTCATTGTGGACTCACCCAGAAGTAGTAGAAGACCCACAAGATTTGCAAGTAGTCGCGGACCTAACAAAACAACTCCAACAGGTAATTAACATTGATCAACCTTGTTTAGTTTTTCTCGTCGTCGTGAATGTTTGGTTCGATCGTTTGTATCATTAATCATGTTGTGTTACATTTTGTAGAAGCAATTATTGTTGAGAGGCATCGAGGGGAAGAAAAAATGTTGGTTGAATAGAAATTATCATCATCATCAACAAGAAGTACTATTTGAGGAATCACAAACAGTAAGGGACATTTTGTTTTGTACCATAGAGTTGAAACTTGTATCTAGATTACTCAATATGTCTTTGATTTCGACTTCTCAAATCAGATGGTGCCAAGAGAAGTTGATAAGTAATGAAATCGAGTTCGACGAAGGACGAGTTGTATTTAAGTCTGCTTTTAGTAGTAGTAGGGCTTCTCTATTATTTCCTCCTTGATTTTTTTTTTATAAATCTTAAGAATTAAATATTTGATTGGAAATCAAATATGTAAATATGTAGTAAATATTAGTCATTTCCAGCTCAAACTCATGTAAAAATGTTGTCAAATGTCAGGTAGAAAAACAGTTAGTCTGGTTCCTTTGTAAGACATAGTTCTTTTCAACCCCCTCCTAATCTCAAATCCTAGTTCCGCCCAGTGGGAAAACTAAAGCCAGACATCTCTAGGCTTAATAAGCCACCCCCAAATCACTCTAGTTCAAGGTCATGTAAAATTGTTGTCGATTCCAAGTAAAAAGTTCGTCCAGTTTTTTAATTTGTTTTGTACGGGATATTTTCTTTTCAAATCTCTCTTAATCTCAATCCTAGTTTCACCGGTGGAAAGAGTATAATTAAAATCGCACTTTCCCTAGCTTAAATCACCTCCAAACCGAAAATTTAAATTTATATGGGTGGTAAATTTTAGCCCACCATAGTGTAAGCCCACGTAATATTATTGTCAAGCCAATGTATAAATTTTTCCGGTTCTTTTGTACGATATAATTTTTTTTCAAGCACCTACCGATTTCAAATGAACTAAAACAGGACTTCGTCTGACTTGGGTGGACTAGGAAAGACCACCCTTGCTCAGCTGGTCTACAAAGATAACTTGATAATGAGAAACTTTGAAACAAGAATGTGGGTTTGTATATCTGATAACTTTGATACAAAAAAGATCTTAATGAATATAATTGAGTCCATTACCGAAGCAAAGTGTGATAATGTATCAATGTTGTCGTAAATCTGTAACAATGGAATAAACTTAACAGAAAAGTAAATTGTTAACGTTAGAAAAAATTTAAAGCACTCTGAACTTGATGCACAAACTAGACAAAGCCACCTGCTCAGCAAATTGTCCTTAACATATAGTTCTCGGGTACTCCTCAAGAATGAGAGAGGCTATACCCCTACTGAAAAGTTGTGTCCAGGATAGAACTGCCCGTTATTAATTGAATTAGCACAACTCAATTAACCCTCTAGAACTTAACAGCAATTTAGGAGAAGAAAAAAATAAGAAAAATAAATAAACAAGCAAAGCAAGAAGAGGGGGAAAGAGCGAGGGATAGTAGCCTGCTCTGGGATGTTTGAAATGAAGAAAACCATTTTCTTTTATAGGCAAAAGTTTGAGGGAGTAATAAATTCGAATTAATGAAAATAAATTCGAAGTTGATTTGGCATTAATCATGGTTAAATAAAACGATAAGAATCTTTTTTTTTAGGAAATTATAAACAAAAAAACGGTAAGTCTTGATAGGGCATACGCCAGGCACACACCAAGCACAAGCCAAGCTCACGCCAAGCGCACGCAAGACGCAGGTCGCAGGACGCAAGATGCAAGCGTGCGTGCTTCGGTGTGAAGCACCGCACATATGTGAAAAGTATGCGTGCTCCAACAAGCCCATTGCCTTATTCCTCCCCAACAACAAAAGCTTCTAAACCCTAAGGGCCCTCCCTTAGTTGCAAGTTTTGTGGTAATATAGGGAGAACACATTTCTAGTTTGTCCAATGTGCGACTAACTAAAGGTTCTTCATTCACAAAATAGTGAAAATGGAAATGATGTTTCCACCCAATAATTGAGCTAGTGTCCCATTCATCCTAGGATCCATTCCTACCAAGACTGTCAATTTTAATTTTAACAATTCATGTCAAATTCATTTTCTCCAACAATCCCCCACATGAATGAAGAAACCGATAAAAATCAGAAATCAGAAATCAGAAAACGAAAAATACCTCTTAGGCAATAGCTGTCCATAAGGTCTTGAACCTTTGCTTAGTGAGAAATTACCAGAACTATTTGATGGACAGTGAACGCGATGTCTTGAACTGCCATCGTTTGGTGTAGTTCATCAATAGCTTCCACGCGAGATATCTCTGAAGGTGCTGTTAAGTTCATGCCATTGTGTCGATTTTGGCCCTGGACATATCCTGTTTCTCAGAATGCTCTAGAGTATCAGCTCAGTTCTCATAGGAAGCGGCCCACTTCCTCATTCAGATAGGTGAGTTCTATCAAGAGTGTTTACTGCTACACCCCACTTCAATCTTAAATTGAAACTATAGAACTCATTAAGACCTAATGATATGTCATCCTCACATGCAGTCACACTATCACGTCTACACCATAGGGAAGGGACAGAGAATGAAATTCTCTGATAGTGTTTCCTTTAACCCACCACAAATTAGTTGTCTCATTTGAAACCTTGATCTTGGGATCTCCAGTCAGCAAGGTTGAGTGTCCTTCATGGTAAGTTTATTTGATGAGCTTAAGCCCCATCCCCCTCGATGTATTACTAACTATCTCCTTGGACAAGCCTTTCGTCAAAGGGTCCGCGATATTCTCTTTAGACCTCACAAAGTCAACAGAAATAACGCCAGTTGAGATTAGTTGTTTTAGAGAATTGTGTCTTCTACGAATATGTATAGACTTTCCATTATAGTTGCTGTTTTTAGCATTAGCTATTGCAGCTTGACTATCACAATGTATAGATATAGCTGCCACATGCCTATGCCAGAGAGGAATGTCTTCTAAAAAGCATCTTAGCCAGGCGGCTTCCTCTCCTGTTTTATCTAACGCATTAAATTCTGATTCCATAGTGGATCGAGCTATAACATGTCTGTTTGGAACTCTTCCAAGGTACAGACCCACAACCTAGAGTGAAAACGTATCCACTCGTAGACTTAGACTCCTCTGAGTCTGCTATCCATTTTGCGTCACAATATCCTTCAAGGACCGCAGGTTATCTCTCATAATTTAAACAAAAGTTTAAAGTGTACTTCAAGTACCTTAACACTCTGATAAGTGCATCCCAATTCTCTTATCCCGGATTACATGTATACCTACTTAACCTACTCACAGCATAAACAAGTACTTCAAGTCTCGTACAATTCATTAAATACATCAGACTTCCTATGACACGTGAATATTCAAGTTGTGAAACTCCACTACCCTTGTTCTTCTTGAGTCTACAACAAGGATCATACGGAGTACAAGCAGTTTACTATCAAACTGGTTATATTTTCTAAGTACAGATTCAACATAATGAGATTGACTAAGACTATATCCATTAAACTCTCTTCTAATTTTCATCCCTAAGATTACATCAGCGGGGCCTAAGTCTTTCATGTCAAAGTTCTCATTTAGCATGTTCTTAGTGGATTTAATTACATCCATGTTTGTACCAAGTATAAGCATATCATCAACATACAAGCATACAATCACACAAGCATCATTCACAAGTTTAGTATAAACACATTTGTCAGATTCATTTATTTTAAAACCACTAGAAATCATTAAATGATCAAATTTTTCATGCCATTGTTTAGGTGCTTGTTTCAAGCTATACAAAGATTTTTTCAGTTTAAAAACTTCGTTTTCACAACCTTTCACTACAAAGCCCTCAGGTTGGTCCATATAAATTTCTTCATCTAATTCACCATTTAGAAATGCTGTTTTTACATCCATTTGATGTATTTCTAAGTTATGAATGACAGCGATAGCAATTAACATCCTAATGGAAGTAATTCTCGTAACAGGTGAATAAGTGTCAAAGAAATCTACACCTTTTACTTGTTTATAGCCTTTAGCTACTATCTAGCTTTATATTTTTCAACAGTTCCATCTACTTTACGTTTTCTTTTGAAGATCCATTTACAACCTATGGGTTTACACCCTAGAGGTAAACCTACAATATCCCAAGTATCATTTTGTAGAATGGAATCTATTTCACTAATAGTGGATTCTTTCCACTATGGAGCTTCAGAAGAAGTCATGGCTTCTCTAAAAGTCTGTGGATCAGTCTCTGCTAAACAAGTTATGAAATCTGGCCCAAAAGATTTTTCAACTCTAAGTCTTTTGCCTCTTCTAGGCTCAAATTCATCTTCCTCTACAGGTAGTGTCTTCCTAGTAGAAGGGACATCTAGGGGATCAACACATATCATGCGAGATTCAGATTTCAAAGGAAAAACATTTTCAAAGAACACAGCATCCCTAGATTCCATAATGATATTCATACCAATCAACAGCAGTGTGTTCAGGATACCCTATGAAAATACAATCAACAATTTTGGGTCCTATCTTGGTCCTATTAGGTGGAGGGATAAAAACATTATCCAAACACCCCCACACTTTGAAGTATGCATAAGAAGGTTGCCTACCTTTCCATAACTCATATGGAGTTTTTTCTGATCCTTTAAAGGGTACTCTGTTCAGGACATAGCAAGCTGAGAGGACGGCCTCCCCCCACAAGTTCGTAGGTAGTCCTGAACTAATTAACATGACATTCATCATCTCCTTAAGGGTTCGGTTTTCCGTTCTGCCACACCATTAGTGGTGAATAAGGAGGGGTTACTTCATGAATAATACCATGTTCCATACAAAAATATCCTATAGGGATTACATATTCACTACCACAGTCAGACCTAACAGTTTTAATGGTAGTACTCACTTGGTTTTCAACTTCTAGTTTATATATTTTAAAGGCTTCTAAGGCATCATCATTACCTTTAAGTATATATATATATATGACAGTACCTCGTACAATCATCCATAAATGTGACAAACCATTTTTTACCACCTCTAGTTTGAACTGATTTCATGTCAACTAGGTCTGTGTGAATTAATTATAAGGGTTTAGAATTTCTCTGAATATTTTTCTTATAAGACTTTTAGCATATTTTGATTCTACGCATATTTCACATTTATGTTCATTATCCAAAATAAATTTTGGTATGCAGCCCATGCTAGCCAGTTTATTCATTGATTTATACTTTACATGACCAAGTCTACCATGCCAAACATTCAACGACACACAAACATAAGAAGAATCATTTTTATTCATTTCAATAGAGGTTACATTCAATTTATATAAACCCTCAGTCTTATAGCCCTTTCCTACATAATCTTTACCCTTAGTTATAATAACTTTCCCAGATTCAAATACAAGTTTAAATCCCTTATCATCTAACACACCACTAGATACAAGATTCTTGCAGATGTCCGGAACATGTAGAGCTTCACTCAATGTGAGAGTTTTTCCAGAAGTGAGCTTCAGCCCAACTTTTCCTTTTCTCGCAACCTGTGCTGTGGACGAGTTGCCAATATAGAGCTTTTCTCCTTCCCCTACCGTCTGATAGGAGGTGAACATCTCTTTGTTTCCACATACATGTTTGGTAGCACCAGATTCTACACACCAGTCTCTCACATTGGTAACCAGACTTACTTCAGACACCGTGCCAGAAAACTCGTTCTTGTTTGTTTCAACTAAATTGGCATTGGGCTTCTTCTTATTATTAAAGTCTTTACGCTTCCTACAATGTATTTCCATATGGCCAGGAATACCACAAACATAACATGCACCTTTAATTTTACCAATGCCAGATTTTGGTTTCGGGAAAGTACCTTTTCTATGCGGTCCAGGCTTGCGTTTGCTGTGATCCAGGCTTGCAGAAGACTTGTGTTCGCTGACATGGGCTTTGTTGGATATGTCCCTTGCGGAAGATACATTTTTGTCTTTTGAGCACAACAATTCTTCTACTTGAATCTTCTTACCCAATTCCACCATGCTAACTTCACCAGTTTCATGTCTCAGTCTTCGATCGTATTCAGCCCATGAAGTAGGTAATTTCTCAATCACCGCAGACACTTGAAATGTTTCATCAATTACTATACCTTCAGCAATAATTTCATTAATGATTTGCTGAAGTTCTAGAAATTGGTCTACCATAGATTTGTCATTAACCATTTTGTATTCCAGGAACCGAGCAACTAAAAATTTCTTACTACCAGCATTTTTTGCTTCATACTTAGCTTCTAAGGCAGTCCATAAATCAAATGCATTAAAATTTTCTTTTGCATTATAGAAGTCATACATTGCATCTTCTAAACAGTTAAGGATATGGTTTTTAGCCATATAATTCTGTCTACTCCAACTTTCTAACTCTCCTTCATTTTCCTTTTCATTCTGAGTTTCATCAAAAGGCTTCAGAACCAATTCATCTAACATGTGATAACATAGAAAAAATAACATTTTTGATTGCCATCTTTTGAAGTCTTTCCCTGAGAACTTCTGAGGTCTGTCAACATCACTCTTGGCCATTGAAACAGAAGTAACAGAAATATTGTGTTAAGATTGTTGTCGCAAATCTGTAACAATGGAATAAACTTAACAGAAAAATAAATTGTTAACGTTAGAAAAAATTTAAAGCACCCTGAAGTTGATGCACAAACTGGACAGAGCCACCTGCTCAGCAAATTGTCCTTAACAAAATAGTTCTCGGGTACTCCTCAAGAATGAGAGAGGCTATACCCCTACTGAAAAGTTGTGTCCAAGATAGAACTGCCCGTTATTAATTGAATTAGCACAACTCAATTAACCCTCTAGAACTTAACAGCAATTTAGGAGAAGAAAAAATAAGAAAAAAAATAAACAAGCAAAGCAAGAAGAGGGGGAAAGAGCGAGGGATAGTAGCCTGCTCTGGGATAGTTTGAAATGAAGAAAACCATTTTCTTTTATAGGCAAAAGTTTGAGGGAGTAATAAATTCGAATTAATAAAAATAAATTCGAAATTGATTTGGCATTAATCACGGTTAAATAAAACGGTAAGAATCCTTTTGTTTTAGGAAATTATAAACAAATAAACAGTAAGTCTTGATAGGGCATACGCCAGGCACACACCAAGCTCACGCAAGACGCAGGATGCAAAACGCAAGCGTGCCGTACATGTGTGAAAAATATGTGTGCTCAAACTAGCCCATTGCCTTATTCCTCCGCAACAACAAAAGTTTCTAGACCCTAAGGGCCCTCCCTTAGTTGCAAGTTATGTGGTAATATAGGGAGAACACTTCTCTAGTTTGTCCAATATGGGACTAACTAAAGGTTCTTCATTCATAAAATAGTGAAAATGGAAATGATGTTTCCACCCAATAATTAAGCTAGTGTCCCATTGATCCTAGGATCCATTCTTACCAAGACTGTCGATTTTAATTTTAACAATTCATGTCAAATTCATTTTCTCCAACAATCAAAATGTCATGGTCTTGGTTAGCAGAGTTCAAGTAATGTTGAGCAACAAGAAATATTTATTAGTTCCTGATGATCTATGGAACGAGAATGCGGATGACTGGGAGAAACTTAGGGGTTATCTGCATATGGGTGCTGACTGGAGCAAAATTTTAGTCACTACTCGCTTAGAAAAGGTTGCATCTATTATTCGGGGTAGATGTCCACCGTATATGTTAGGAACCTTACACGAAGAAGATTGCTGGTCTATAATCAAGAACAAGACGTTTTCTCCAGGTGGACCATTTGAGACTGCAAGCATGATATGTATAGGACAACAGATAGCGAGTGAATGTGCTGGTTTGCCACTTGCAGCAAAGTTTCTCGGAAGTCTTTTGATCTTAAAAAGAGACGAGAGCGTTTGGCTTTCCCGAGACATTAATATTCTTAATGAAACAGAAGGTCAATCCAAAATCATATCAATACTGTAATTGAGCTATGATAACTTGTCCTCACAGTTGAAGCAGTGTTTCTCTTATTGCTCATTGTTTCCTAAAGATTGGGTGATTAATAGAGAAACTCTTATTCGACTGTGGATGGCTGAAGGGTTCCTTCATCCATCTACTAGAGTCACTAAAAGATCTGTTGAAGATATTGGAGATGATTACTTCCAAAGTGGATGAGTTCATCTGATAAAGATCTGTTGAAGATATTGGAGATGATTACTTCCAAAGTGGATGAGTTCATCTGATTGCCTTCCGCATTTGGTTGAATTATATCTCGTGAGTTGCTGTTATGAGTGGCTTCTTACACTCTGACTGCTCCCCATGTCTCAGGATTCTTGAGATATGCCAACTAAATGCTTTGAAGAGCTTCGGTAAGAAGTTATATTATGAAGAAATTATTCAAATGTATGAAGAAAGTTGTAGCATTACAGAAAATGTTATAATAACATTATTCCCTTCCTTGATTTCGTTAATAGTAAATAATATGTATGCTTTAGAAGAATGGGTTGATCCTCCTCCTACTCCACCGTATTATTATAGTTCCTTCCCTTCCCTTAAGAGTCTGTATATCACAAGCTGTGGAGCGTTGCGAACCACACCAAACTCATTTCCTTCTTTAGAAGTATTGGAGTTAAAATGATACCAATGATACGATGGTATGCTCAATCTTAGACTGTAGAGGAGGAGATTTGACTTCGGTGACATCTATTGAAATTTTCAATTCTCCAGAACTTATATATTTCCCATTGGTTGTACTCCAAAAGAATACTTCTCTTCAGTCTCTAAAGATCTGGGATTGCTACAATTTTCAAGGTTTTCATCTTCAAGATGACAATGAAGCAGTATTATCATCCTGTCCTGAAGTTAACGGCACCACCTCACCTTTGTTGAAGATTTGCAAGTTCATTTTGTTGAGGAAAATGATGATTCATATTTGGTGTCAGGTTTAGTTCTCTATCTACCTCTATATTTTCCATCTAAGTGATACGAATTGTGCATTTTCTTAGCCTGAACTGATACTATATTTCACTCTTTTTAACTTTCAGAATTTGGAGCTCCAAAAACATTATATGATGATAGTTGGAAAGGTAATTAAGTTTAACAAGATCCAGGAAAACCGATACTTTCACTTTTTTAATATGGTTTATTCTTAGATAAAAATGAAAAATTGAAAATATAACTTATCCTGAAACAGAGGTAGTATAATTTTTTTTTGTCAAGGTTTCCAATTTCTAGTTACTGTAAGTTTGTCGTGTATCTTGTTCGTGCAGATAATCCGAAGGTGGTTTGAGTTGCTGAACATGATGATTCATCAACGGCCCATGATATGGTAATTCAGTTCCCCTACTGTTTATAACTTTTTCCGCAGCTTCTGGCATTTTGCCAACATGCAACGTGCCCTCCACTTGTTCCATTAAGTTGAGACATAGTAACTTTTAGTTAATAAGTGGTAAGCAGCAAACTGATAAAGTGTGAGAATAGTATGTCCTAACATGGAATAAGAGGGGTCTCCACTGAGAACATCACTTAGAAAATATAATTTAATTTATTCATGAAAGATGTTTATTGTTTTTTAAGGTGATCCTGGACAAAGATCCTTTATTTTACATCCCACCAGATTTATTTTGAGATTCCCCAACTCTGACTATCTCTGCCATCAAACGCTGGTTTAATCTCTTGTGAGTTTGGTGTTCAGGTTTTGGGAGATATGGAAGAAGGTCTGTTGTTATTCAAGGCAAAACAAGAAGGAGAAGAAGAGGGAGGAAAAAAAAGCTTATTAACATGGGTTGCATTTGTGGAAGAGGCAAAGAAGGTGGGTTACATTGCTGGGCCAATGGTGGCTGTTAACTTGTCTCTGCAGATCATTTCAGTCATCTCTTTGATGATGGTCGGTCACCTCGGCGAAGTTGCTCTCTCTAGCACTGCCATGGCTACCTCTCTTTGTGCTGTTACTGGCTTCAGTGTTCTTGTAAGGAACTCCATTTCTCCTTTTTCAACTTATTTCGTTCGCACTCAGTGATTTCAAAAACAAATAATAGTAAGCCTCTGAATTGTAGAATGAAACCTCATTTTTAAAATTTATGTTGCCAAAACCAGGGAGGAATGGCAAGTGGACTAGAAACTCTATGTGGACAAGCTTATGGAGCACAACAATATCAAAAACTTGGAGTTCATACTAATAGTGCAATGATCTCTCTTACCTTAGTTTGTATCCTCATCTCTTTTGTATGGATTTCAATGGAAAAAATACTCACCGTTATAGGACAAGACCCTGTAATCTCACACGAAGCAGGGAGATATGCAATATGTTTGATCCCAGCGCTTTTCAGTGGCGCAATTCTCCAGCCGTTAATGAAATATCTTCAGACTCAAAGTTTGACTGTTCCCATGCTATTAAGTTCAGTTACTACCTTAATTTTGCACATACCTCTTTGTTGGTTTTTTGTATTTCATATCGGGTTTGGAAACATTGGAGCTGCATTTGCAACTAGTATATCATACTGGTTTAATGTTATGTTTCTCGGGTTATATATTAAGTATTCTCCCTCATGCAAATCAACTCGAGTGCCGTTAGCAAAAGAGGCTTTTCAAGGAATTGGAGAGTTTTTAAGCCTTGCAGTTCCTTCTGCCATAATGGTTTGGTAATTTCCTTTCTTATTCAATCTTTATATATGCGGTATTTTGGGTCTTCTAATTGATTAAACTTGATGGTTGTAGTCTGCAGTGGTGGTCATTCGAATTTATGATTTTGTTATCCGGACTTCTACCTAATCCTCAACTTGAAACTTCAGTGCTCTCTATATGGTATATATATATGATTACGCAGTACTTCGATATGCTTTAATATGCTCAATGTCATTCCGATTCAAGATAACTTTACTTTTCATCAAAATGATCAATGCAATTGAAATCCTCTATTATGTATATGAATGGACAGCCTCACAAGTATCACACTGCTTTACATGATACCATTTGGAATTGCTGCTGCTGTAAGGTTTGCTCTCCCTCTCTACAAATATCTATATACGTAGGATTTCGAATATGATTCAATAATCCCCTAAAATCTATGTGTGCATTGTGTATTTCTAGCACTCGAGTATCAAATGAATTAGGTGCTGGGAGACCGCAAGCAGCACGCTTGGCAGTCTTCACCGTTATGATTATTGCGGCAACTGAGATTGTTATACTAAGTTCGACACTTTTTGCGTGCCGTTACATTTTGGGATATGCTTACAGCAACGCAAAAGAAGTGGTAGACTACGTGACAGAAATGGTTCCACTAATCTGTCTCTCAGCAATCATAGACGGCCTACAAGGTGTCCTTTCAGGTAATCCTGCGTCACTCTCGATGAGAAGTACTATTCCAGTAAATTTGATCCTCACTGCATACTTGAGCATGCATATTTTGTTGCAGGTATCGCTAGAGGAAGTGGATGGCAGCGCATAGGTGCATACGTAAACCTATGTTCACTATACATTGGTGGAATTCCAGTATCTATTTTGTTGGGTTTCTTTCTACATTTGAGAGGAAGAGGGCTTTGGATTGGAATTATGATTGGGATGGCTATACAAACAGCTATACTTTCTATCATAACAATTCAAACAAATTGGAAAAAACAGGTATCTACGATCTATCCACAATTATTGTTATTCCACATAATTTTCATGAATCTCTACTCGTTCAGTCTGAATTTTACGCTTTCCGTCGTCTACTAATTAACGATTCTTTCGTATGGCAGGCGAAGATAGCAAGGGAGAGGATTTTTCAGTAGAATTTGTTTTTATTTTTCTTGCAAATTATTCATAATGCTGTAGATTTTTGTCGGTGGTGCTCAACTTTAGTCAGCTGGGTGTCACGGCCCGCCCATTTCCCACATATTGGACCGACCCATGACAA
>JAJJMC010033089.1:464409-489711 GCA_023531435.1 Papaver californicum | reverse complement strand
GAGTTCAAGTGCCGCACGGTCTAGTCTAAGATCTTAGCCCGTGACATGGGGTTACCTAAATTCATGCAAGCTGTAAACCATTTTTGTTTGGGTCTGATTTGGCGTCTGATTTGGCCCGAGTTAGACTTTTACTTAATTTTTTTAATTTTTTTAATGTGTAATTCTAGGTCTGATTCGGCTCATAATTCTTGATCGAAAGTATAAATTGTATCTGACTCGTTATGCATATCACTTGATTAAGAAAAAGTTTTGTAACTATATTATTTTATAATTTATTAAGTCAAATAAAATAAAAAGTTTTGTAACCATATTATTTTATAATTTATTTAATCAAATAAAATAAGTCAGATTCAAATGTTATAAGTCAAATTTATATGTAGAAGAGAAAAAACATTTTTTACTAACTTCTCTCTAAAATAATCAAAAATAAAAGTTATTTCCGAACATCAGAAACAAAATATTTACTTTTAAGAGTCATTCTTAAATTATATACCTAAACTAACTTCTAATATTTTTTCTTCTGGAAATGGATTATCTTTTTAAGTGGTATCTAGTATCCAAAACATGCTATTAACCATCCACCATAGGGCCATGGCTGCCCCACCTCCCAAGCTCAAAAAAAAAACTACTGTTGAGCGTAACAAGTGAAAAATCGGGGGTAAAGATCCAAACCTCTTTGTTATTTTTCCCTCTCCATCTCTATCCAATTTTCATTTTTTTCAGTGTACTTCACACCCAAATGTATCTCTAAAAAACCCTAATTTCTCAAATGGCATCAATCAATTTCAATTGGTTTGGTGGTGAAAACTGGTTTCGAAAACCCCCAAACCCAATTTCTCCAATCAATCTCATTTCTTTCACAACAACAACAAATTTCCCAAAACACTCTTCAAATTTTGCTTCAATCAGTAGTTCTATTTCAAATCTCTTTGGAAAACCTAAAAAAAAGCCTGAAAATGAGAACCCAGATAGACCACCACCTGGTTACTACAGAAATATGTATGACCAATACGTATGGGAATGTGAGAACAATCCAGATTATCGCCATACACCGGAAGTAGAAAAAATACTTAATGAAGATCCAGTGTTTGAGAAAAAGACTAACCCAACTGAAGAAGAAATTAAGAAAAATGCTGAATGGTGGGAAGAATTTCATAAGAACCCAATCGTTGAGTTTTTGAGAAGAGCTGAAGAAATTGCTGATTATGAGAATGAAAAGGAATTGAAAGAGAATGAGAACCCGTATCGAAAAGAGGATAGGAAGCTTTGGAAAGCGGTACCACATGTTCCGGGGTTAGATGGTAGACCAATGCCTAGGAAAGCTATTAAGACTGATGAAGAATCTGATGATAAGTTTTGGGATTTTACTAGACAATTCTTTTTTGGTCTTTGGGGTTTTAGACAAAGACCTTATCCTCCTGGTAGACCCATTGATGTTGCTCAAGCTATTGGGTATAAGCGACTCGAGAAACGGTATTATGATTGTAAGTACGATCACTAAATTTCACTTGTATCAAGATTTTCAGTGCCGGTTTTGTGAAATATGTTGTTTAGGATGGGTTGTTCTTCGTAGTTCATGTGAACATCTTTCGCTATTAGCATTTTGCAAACCACTTTGTTTATGGTGCTTATGTATGTATGTATGCACTTTGTTACCTTAATTTTTGAAAATTATTTCTGCTAGATTGTTTAAAAATTATTGTTGTTTCCTGTAGTTATAATGAGGAGTGGTGGTTGGTACTACAAGGATCGCTTGGGTCGAACAAGGGGACCTTTACAGCTGATAACACTAAAAACTGCTTGGGGTGCTGGGATAATTGACAAGGATACCTTCATCTGGGGTGAAGACATGGATGAATGGGCACCTATTCACATGGTTTATGGCTTGGAAAGAGCAGTTGCCACTTGGGAAGGTTGGTAGATTTTTTTCTCTGCTTCTTACTATTTAGATTTCTTAAATCATGTCAAAGCTGTTTTACCATGATACTGGATTCTAAGGATACTTTTGAATGAGCATGTCATGTGCTTGGTGCTACTGGGTGAACCACCATTTGATGATGGGTATACCATGTCAAAAGTAGTTATGGAACATCAATTGAAAGTAATTGAGTAATAAAAATCAATCTTTTGCCAAAAATCATGGTTTTGCCATTTTGGTAGAAGTGGCTGACCTTCTGGAGCAGAGGCTCATAGCATGCGTTTCCTGAGTGATCTGTGTGATAGATATTTTGAGATTTCAGCTAAGCTACTTCCACTTAGTCTGTTGAATCCGTGGAATTAAAGAAATGATTTTCTTGAATTGGCCTTTCATGTTTCAGATTTGGTTTTTTATTGTAAAATAGCTGTAATATTGGTTAGCTGTTCCAATGGAAAGATCTTAATTAGTATTTGCTTGGTTTATCTCCAGTTAGACTAGGAGCTGCTGCAACAGCTTTCGTTCATAAACTACAGAAAGGTATACCTCCCTGGGTACCTCCCAAGGGGCAGGAAAAGAAGACTTATAAACAACTTCAAGAAGAAGCAATTGCAAGCAAAAACCGGGATTTAGCAGTTCTTGAAGCTAATGATGGTGTCTGGCCTGGAATGAAAACACCTAGCCATGCTTTATTTCTTTGGGCCAGTGGCTCGGAACTAACCAATATGCTGAGAGGTGAAGACCACATGCCTAATAAGTATATCTCCAAAGATCTTAGGTATGTATGAGCTTCTCTTACATCTTTTTCTTTTTCAGATCTTTCACCATATACGGTTAACCTAAAAGCTTCTTAGAGTTCCATAGCTTGTATTGTATCTCGCTCCCTCGCATCTGTTACATGATCTCCCTCCAAATTAGTTATGAAAGGTTTAATGATTTTTTATGTGTTTGGCAGGAAACAATTGCAAAAAGAAATTCCTGGTTTGAGGCCATGGGAAGTTCTAAGCATTGAACAAGCTATGGATCAGATTACATACGGTGGAAAATGGTACCGTGAGCGTCTTGGCTCCTATACAACAGGCCCTCCATACCTAAGGAATTGGAATAAGGATGTCAAGGTATGTTTACTTCCATTCTATCATCATTCATCTTCAACATTATCAGACATAATGCTCTCTTCTTGTCTTTGTTCTGTAATTTATTTTTTATTGGTATAAGCCACCTGACACATCTTATCTTACTTGTTCCAGAGACTCTTTAGAATATTCTACACCCTCAGCTACAGAGTTTATAACAAATTAGAGCGAACAGTTCCTGGATTTAGTGAAGTAATGAAGAAGGTCCGTGCTGAGTCAGAGAAAAAACGGAATGAGAAGATGGCCGCAGAGAAGAAACTGGAACTAGAGAAATCCATCTTAGACGGACCTGCTACGAATCAATAGCCATGGCACATATTCTGCTCTTAGCCGAAAGTTTGTAATGTTAAACAACGCTCGCATCCCTTCCTATTCTTTATATCAAATCATTATTGGGTGAGTTGGTTACTTATTTTGTTAGAGTTAGAATTATGTATGTTTTAAGAACATTACTGTTCAAACAACCAAAGAGGGTAACCTGTATTGCGTTCTAGTTCTAGTTCTAGTTCTGTGCTTATTTTCGAAGTTTTTGAATTTCTACATTAGATATAAAACACTTCTTGTAATGTACATTGTGTGGGAACATTGTTGATCAAATTGCATATATTTTTTTGACTTGGATCAGCATAATTCCAACTGAGTTGTAACTTGTTGATCTCATCCGAACTGACTCAGACAAAGTGATTTCATCTGACTCGACTCAAAACCTCTTTCTTACTTTTGTGTACCACTCATTCTCTTCAATGTTGATAAAGCTGGGTGCAAGTCAGATGCCAAATTATACCAGCCATAATTTACCAATGCCGTATGTGATCATCTCGTTTACTCTGGCTCTCTTGGATCGGCTGTTTTCGTAGTTCGGCTCTCTTGGATCGGCTGTTTTTGTAGTTTTGGCGACTCGGGAGTCGGGGTGGGGTTGAAATATATTTTCCAAGTTAGTTACTGACTGCGTTTAAACAGTTTTTTTTTGGCCTAAAATTTTTGAATAGAAGTATGGAATTGGTCAAGTAAAACGTTCAAAAAATGCAGTTAGTTATAGGATCCATAAATTTGAACCAACTTAAAATTCTGCATCATTTTCTCTACTATTAATATCTTTCTCAAAAACCCTAATACAGAGAAAAACAATTAAGAACAGTTCAATTAGTACTAATAATTAAGCACTAATCCAGTTTAGTCATCTAACAACTCTATGGCCAATAAAGAAAACACCAACATTTCTTTTTCTTCTAATTGGTAATGAATGTTTCCTTATTTCTCATGTTTATGTGTATTTTTTATGTAATCATTTTGATTGATTCATTGTTGTTGTTGTTGCTGCTGCAGGTATTGTAAGAAGCCTACTGCAACGTTATCCGAAGTTCGTTTTCGGATTCATGGCGAGGAATATTGTGTAGATAGAGTAAGATTTGCATTACTCGTACGTTTTTACTTGTAACTAGAATGTGGTCATCATGTAGATACCATGTCTCTTCCTGGATATCTGATAATATCGGAACAATACCGTGAAACGTAGATATTGCAAGTACGGGCATCTGTGTTGCTTGATTTATGGTTTGCACCTATGTTCATTTGTATCCACATTGCGTGCTATTGATTGAACAGTATAGTATTGTTGTATTCATGTCCCATTTGAAATTTTTTGCTTATGGTACGTACACGGTACACGGACGACAGTTTGTAGTCATAAGTAGTAGTTTCAGGTAGTGAAATTGTTTGTTTCTGACTGCATAGGTTTTCAAGTAGCAGTGTTTAAGAAATGGTTGTCTGTCGTACTGGTTATATTGGCAATTGATCCCAACTTTTGCTGTTCTTAGTGGTGTTCCGTTGTTACATATGTTACGGTCACTAGATATATAGCTTGGAATTTATTCCCATTGTCTATCGATTGTCTACTTTTCTGTTTGCAGAAACTTTTGATTGCAAAATCAGGCAAATTTGCTATCTTACTGAAAGATCACAAGAGTGAAGAGCTTGCTTATCCTTTTAAGAACATACCCGGCGATTCCACAACCTTGGAACTCGCCATGAAGTTTTGTTATGGCGATGAACTAAACCTTACAGCAGTTAATGTTACTCCTCTCATTTGTCTTGCTTTCTACCTTGACATGACTGAAGATCACTGTAAGGGAAGCCTCTTAAACAACGCATTATGCTTCTTTTACAACAAAATCCTCCCTACATGGAATGAAACTATTAAGGCGTTTCAAACCACGGATCTGGTTTTTGAAGATGCAATTCATCTTGGTCTGGTTGATTCTTGTCTAGAATCTTTACTTTCAAAAGCTCGTCTCAATCCTCGCCTCCTTGGAGAACCATTCAAGAAACCAACACACAGTGACGATGGCGTCAGTAACAAAAATGATGATTACAGACCGAATGCAAGGAAGAAATTGTTTGCACCTAATCAGCGGCCATCATCCGATGCTCTAACGTCATTAAGTCTCCGGCTTTATGATCTGACCATATCGAATATGGTTCAAAATGGGGTTCAACCGGAATACATAGCTGCTTCTCTTTTCAAATATGCAAAGAAATGGGCGAACGTTAACATCACAGGGGAAGCAGTTAAGGATTGTAAAGAAGTCATTGAAACAGTTGAGAAGCTTTTGCCAGATGAAACAGAAGTCCTTCCCTGCAAATTGTTGTTTGAGATGCTCCAGTCGGCAATTGTCTTCCATGCTAGCCCAAGCTGCAGGTATGGATTTGAAACGAGGATAGGGAAGCAGCTAAACGAAGCCGTAGTTGAAGATTTGTTGATACCGTCTCAAGGTTATGCAGCTGAAATGCAATTTGATACGACTTGTGTGATAAGGATACTAAAAAACTTCTATGCCAACTATACTTCTTCAGACACTTCAGGGATGCTCAAAGTTGTGGAGCTTATAGAAGATTTCCTGTCCACAATAGCTAGAGATGTAAATCTCACCAAGGATTCGTTTATTTCACTCTCCACAGTGTCCGTCGCAACATCAATAGAAACAAAACGATACTCAGATGGACTATACCGAGCTATCATTATCTACTTGGACAAACACAACCACCTGACAGAAGCTGAGAAAGAAGAAGTATGTCAAGCTCTGGATTGCTCTAGGTTGTCTCAAGAAGCATGCACTCATGCTGCACAAAACAGCCTATTGCCACTTAGGGTGGTGGTGCAGGCATTATTTGCGAGTCAGCTGCACCTAAGAGACGTTATCACCACAAGAGTTGAAGACTCCGATAACGGGTCCAGAAAAGAAGAATCGATTGTTGTAAGCGAGGTTAGTGACGAGGCGAGGATTGAAATGGAGAACAGAGTGATTGAGTTGGAGAATGAGTGTGACAGAATGAAGAGACAAATAGAGGGAGGTGGTGTTGGGAAAGAGAAAAGAAACAGCACGTGGAAGGCATTGAAAAGGAAGCTTGGGTGCATGAGTAGTAGCCATGCCTATACTGATTGTCAAGTTAAGAAGAAGATCCACCCTAGAAATGGTGCCTAGTTTATGTGCACACAATTGTACTCGTTGTTGCAAATCTAATTTACTATTTCAGAAGTAAGCTTTAAACTTGTTCTTGCAAAATTTGCAATGTGTAGAACTTTGGTTAACGTTTTCAATGAAAATGGCACTGGCTCGATACTTATTAGACATTCTTATTCGGCTTCCTTTGAAGTCACTCGTACGATTCAGGTGCGTTAACCACTCGTGGTACAGTAAATTAAAATGCCCCAAATTTCTTAAAGCTCGAAATGATTATGCTGTTGAAATGGTTAAATTCAATCTTATGTTCCAGTAGTGAACTTTTGAAAAGATTTTTGGCTTTTAAGACAAAAGAATATTCTTTCCTTACTTGTATAAGACGTATTACACACAATCAACACCAAATCAACTTAAGGAAATAAAACAAAAGGGGACGAAATATTCTAATGAAAAGCCAAGAAAATCTCGGAAATTAGTTTCTCGGATTTGCGTTGATATGTTTCAAGTAAGAGTTTCATACACGAGAGGAAACAATTTCAAAGACTTTAAATTTGAATCAACTACCGAGAATAAAATTAGATCAAGAGATTGGACAAAGATTCGATTGTTGGGGTGCTATTATAAATAGGGAGTCGAACAGAGAGTTTGAGGGGGGCTGGAGAGGCCAGAAGCGAAAGAAATCAAAAATCGGAAAAATCTACTCGTGGTGAAGAAGATGAAGAAATTGTTGCTAAAAGGTTGAAGTTTCCGTGACCAAAAAGTTGAGATGAAGTTGCTAAAGCTTTTAATGTTGCAACATTTATCTTCAATTTGAACGTTTATCCTTAGCGAAAGACTTTTCCCTATGTAACAGTGAGTTCGCAACGCCTAACAAACGTTGTGAATTTCCTGTTTTCATTATTTTCATTTTTTTTTCACCATTTGTAAAAACACTTTGAGCCATGAATCATTATTTTGAGCAAGTGATTAATATGAGAAGCTAAACCCCTTTGATGAGGCGACGAAGGAAGCCATTGTTCCAAGAAAAGTGGTATATTTCTATTTTAATTGATTTTTGCAATTTCATTTATGATTATTTTCTTTGATTAAAATTAATTTAAGGATTTTTATTAAGCAGTTGTGATTTCTTTTGATAGAGCATGCTTAGCCTAGGGTTTTTGATGTTCTATACTTTCGATTTATAATTTTTACTTTGAAAATCTACTTTTACAACATATTTGAATCACATTAAGAGTAAAGAATTGCATGAATATTGATTAGATTGAATCACTTTAATTGGTTAATGGTGAAATCCATTAACTCAGTATTTGTGAATATTATTTTCATATTTTGTGTTTATTTTTTTAGTTTAAAATTAGCTTATTAAATCTAAAATCAATCTTCACAAGTTCGAGAGTTTGAACCATTCTTACCATATCAAACTCTTCGTATGAATGTCATGTACAACATATCAAAAAATCACATCAATCGGGAAAAAAAACTAAGAGATATGACCAAAACTCTCTACTATCTCCCAGTTGAAAAATTCCTGAATTTTTCCTGACTTTTTATTTTTTTCGTCTTTTTGGGGCTTTAAATGACCTTAAAACTCAAAATTTCCCTCGTCGGGAGATATCTGGTTGTCTGGACATGAAAAAGTTGGGTTAGATCATCGAAAACGGACTCCGTATGAAGATTTTACAGCGTTTTCAGCGAAAACCCTAAATCTGAATTTTCTAACGACGAAATTTCACTAGAGATCACTTGTCCGTCCAAGTCCAAGGGGATGATGCCCCCTTACCTTGTCCATCTTAGGTGAGACAAATCTTGTCCTGCTTAGAATACAAAGCTTGTCCTGCTTAGGCTTCAAAACATGTGCGTCTTCGTCTGAAAAAACCAAGCTAAGACGTTTTACTCTTTTACCCTCAACTTGTTAGCCTTAGTTCAAAAGTAAAACTCATACGTATTTGTCTTTGAGACCAAACTGAGACGTTTTACTCTTTTGCCGTCAACTTGTGTGTGTTAGTGCAAAAAGAAAACATGTATATCTTGCCTCTTCGACCAAAACTAGGCGTTTTTACTTTTTTACCCCGAACTTGTTTGTCTTAGCTAATTAGACGAACTTGTTCGTCTTAGTTCAAATAGGAAAGCTCGTGTATTTTTTTTTCATAGGAAAAACTCGTGTAGCTTAGTACACCCTTTCAACTAAGGAGCTAGGCTCAGTAAATCCTTTCAACTAAGGAGCCTTAACTTCTTATATTTGCTTATTTGGGTTTGCTTCATACATACAATCTTCAAAACCCTAATTTGCCTATCAAAGGACATACTAGGCCTCACTCATATATATGGCCTCACACTCGTATATTTCCATACGTGGCCTCACACTCGTAAGTTTTATGGCTTCACACACATTTTCTTATGCTCAACAACATATACTTATTCTTACAAAATAAGCATGTCAATGCCAATTGACCTAGTTGAACATATTGTTCCTCATAAATAAAATAGCTACATATTTTATTTTATTTTAATCTGTCAATACTCATCAGCCTAGTCAAGAAAGACACGTCTTCAGTCAAAAGACTAAGTAAGTCTCATTCGACTTAATATTATTAGTAGTACTCAATACTACAAAATTTACACGAGAGATCAAATGTCACAAATAGAGGAATATTTATTAGGGTATTGGTATGACGGTCTACGAAACTTGGTGCAGTAATGCACCCACTACAGAGAAAACTCTGGAAAGTTCGATGTGCAGTTGAGTAAAGGAGTGGTAAGTTGAGTAACCGACTATTCAACCTTAATCGAAGTGGAGAGAAGTTTTCAAACCCTTCTCTACTTCACCACTACTCAACCATCGACATTTTCTTCCAGAGAAGAGGTCAGGTGAACGATTATAATGGCTATGACTATAAAATAGATTTCTCAATATATTGAAGAGGACAAGTTGGAACACGGCAATTCCAAGTCTAAATCTAATACAGACCAATTCAATTCAACCTTCTCACAAATAGAATTATTCATAGCTATTCACACCTACTACATCCAACAGAGTCTGATACTCTGACTTCAATCATTCTCTCGCTTCCCTCCCTAAGACCAACCCTTCTCCTTCTCCTTTGTGACTGAAGCAAGAATGGAACGACCATTGCTTGGATTAGGCCAGGATTATACAGATTGATCTCTCGAATCTGAAAAAAAACTTCAATAGTATAAATGTTTAAGGATTGACGAATTATCACATGCTCACCCATTTTTCCTAAATTATCCTTTAATTCTTTTTTTCCCCATAAACAAACAATAACATTATACCTCAGTGGTGTCCTCCTGATATAGGTGCCTTGAAACTGAATTTTGATGGTGATGTTCATGGTAATGAGTCTGAAGCTGCTGTTGTGGTTAGAGATCATAACGCAAGCATACTAGTTGTTGTAACTTCTCTCTGCTCTCAAAATATTACTTTTGCTTGATGATGTTAATGGATTTCACTTAGCTCTCAAGCTATATAATGACATGGGGTATGACAATTTTGTCATTTAGGGGGACTATAACAACTCATTTATATAATTCGGTCATAAAACTTTGGTATTCCATAGAAAATAAAAAGACTACTCGAGGATTTACAAGCTCTAGCTCAATAATTCCTTTTTGTTACCCACTCATTTGTTCATCGAGATACCAATGGTATGACACATGATTTCTCCCAGTATGCATATTTTGATCATCTACACGCTATGTGGACTCCTCTAAATCTCCCTTCCTGTGTCTCCTCACCAGCAGGAGATTAGTTTAGTTTTCCTATTGTTTTTTGTTTTACTTATTTTTATGTTTGCTATATTTGTTGTTTCTGTAATAAAAATAAAAATATTTGCCCAACAAACTTTAGTATGCAAAATTTGTAGAATTTTATATTCAGTCCACCTAGAATTATAACTAATTAATAAAGATTCTGTCGTAGAAAAATTAATATTTAAATATTCTTGAAGCAAAAAATAAATAAATAATTTTTCATCATGCTTGTCTCCTTATTTTTCTTTAATTCCTTTCTCTTGCTATTAAGTTTTTTTAATCTTAATATTCTTATTTAGTTAGTATTCAGTATGCAAACCATAAGTTGACATAATTCATACGACTCGTTCCAAAAAAGTATGTGGTGTCAATCAGTGATATTTCAGTAACTATAGAAATTTGGAACTCACTTTGAACATGAAGTAACTATCTTCTTAATTTCCTCCAAAATGATTTTACTTTGCCAGGTAGTAATAAAGTCTTTTTTTTTTTCTATTTAGAGCTTCAATTAGGCTTTTTCCGTCTCCTTCAATGTTGAAGTTATTTGTATTTTTTTCCTTATCCCACTTTGCAACATGTAAGGCCAAGTCCTATGCACCTCTTAAAACATCAACTTTGAGAGGTAAGCACCCACTATGCACTTAGAAAACCACCAAAATGGACCTTTCAAACGTTTAACTTTGAGAGGATGTCCATCGCGATTTAGTCTTGGTCGAGCGACAAAGAGTAAGTCGCTAGCGATCAGCTCTTGATCGCTGGACACGAAGTATTTGTCGCTCGACCAAGACTATATCGCCAACGGCTAACATTTTTCCGTCTATAAATTCACCATTTCAAATCTAGTTTTTACACTGCTCAAATTATTTTTTACAAATTTTTTTTCAAAATGACCCAAATTGCAAATCTTGATTTGGCAACACTACTAGATTTTTCTGGAGTTATACTTGAAGCCGTTGTTAGTAAGATATGTGATGGTTACAAGAAAATAGAGAATGAAAAAAGAGGTTTTCAGGTTTTAGATGTTAACCAAGTGGCACCGAAAAGATAAAGAAAAGTTCAAGCCAAGAAAAATAAGGGTAAAGAAAATTTGAAAGTTAGTTGTACTATTTCTCACAAAAATAAGGAAAAAATCTTCTCAGGAGCGCATTGAATGGAAGATACGTCAAATGAAGATAAACAGGAGGCCCAAGATTATTAGAGAATTTTACTGAAGTGTTTAAATTTTTACTGCCCTAGTTTATATCTTGTAAAAGAGCATAGTATAGTAGTAAATTAATGTAATTGAGAAGTGTTTAAGTTAGTAAGATATGTGATGGTAATTGAGATTAGTGTTTATGTTATTTAAATGAAATTTTTAATTAAACTTGCAATCAAATTGTTCAATCAAATTAACTTAAATTATTTCCTACTTTTGACCAAATATAATTTCTTTTAACATTAACCACTTAAATTTATTAATAATTAAATTAAAACAGACTAGTTTTTGATTCAATGCTAAAATTAAAATTACATATTTTTGATTCAATTAAAACATAAAATTAAAACTACATATTATTTCCTGGTTGATTTGGCTGATTAAAGATCCAACTATCGTCTTGGGGGTAGTTTCTTTGTGCTAACATGACTCTTATTGTAGCATCTTGAGTAGCTTTAGGAGATTGAATATCATCACCATAACCTTCATAAGGAACCGAAGGAAACTGAGAATTGGATGCCCCAACGTTGGAACCGCCTGATAATCTGTGAAGCCTCCTACTCTTGAGACATGGGTATAGATATTCGTAGATAATTTTCCACCCCCTGGAGTCGTCAAATCCATTTCTCCTCCGGACTGAGGTGTCAAATAAGTTTCTGGAACATTCTCCTCTGGTGTGGCAACACTTCTATGACTGCTTCTATGACTGGATCTGCTTCTCTGACTTGCTCAACTTCATTGGATATGATAACTTGCACCTGGACTGGATTCATCTGGAATATTAAGACTCAATGTGCTCGTCATTTTTTCCAGAAGATCCAATTAATATGTCTCCATTTTCTTTTGTCGCCAATCATAACCGTTCCATAGCTTGAGAAATAATTGTAAAATTTACACGCTCCCCTTGTAGATTCATACTCTCCACCACCCAGTCAAACGGTGGCATAGATGACTAAGAAAATGAACATCCCTCGCTACTGGGATAAACAAAGCAAGTTGACCAAGAAACTGGTGGAGGTTGGGATGGAAAAAACGAGGAATCAAGTGGCAATATACCTAGAGCTGGCACATCCATAACTCCCACATGTTGCGGCTCCATTTGAATGTTAGACTTGATAATCTTTTTGAACCAACTCATATAACGACGTTCGTCAACTTCCTCGACCAAGTCATCAACATAGCCCATTCATGACCATCTTGCATCAACAAATGGTAATCTTTAAAGGAAATCTCCCTTCTTGGAAGTGGGTTGATTGCTTTTACTCTTCGCTGTTGAAGCTGTAGAAGGAGTCTTTCCCCAAAGTACCAAACACCTTTCCCGTGTTCAGCACGGTAAAAAGCGATGGATGTAAACTCAACTATAGCATCCTTTCAGCATCTACAGTGTAGTACTGTGGATGATCCACATACGGCATATGGTCAAAGTTTTGCCTTGTTCTGATTGTTTGTTGAATCCTTTTAACCATCTCAGAGTGTTCACCGTTATCTGGCTGTGCGTACTAGTTGGTAAACCTCTATTTCTTTATAACGGAAAGTCAACGGTTTGTTGAATAAGATCAGGTTCACCAACATGGAAGTAACTATACCACCAATATTGTGAAAACATTGGGAAATTTAATTATTTAGTAAATATAACATTAATTTTATAAGAAAATAAAGATAAACTAATTAGCTATTTACCTCCAAGATTCCCAAAAAATAATCCAACTTGGTCTGGTACCCGCGCAATTCCCGAGTCCGATGTAGATCGAAGATAACAGTGCAGACCCCTAGTCATACCTTGGAGCTAACTCTAAGTCCTCAAATGCTTCGGGAAAACCTATAGATGTCATTGAGCTAGCATTTGGAAAAAGCAATTGTCCTATCACCCATAACATAATAACTCTTTCGAGCTCATTACAGTGCTCAACACTCTCTTCTTTAGGATACTCTTCAATATTCTAGTGATAGCGTTTTAAAAACGCTTTCAACCCAGAGACTCTGATTCCACCAGCATGGATAATTTTGTGGTTATCATTTCCTGACTCATCTTCAGAATACAATACAATGCGTTCTTTCCATCTATCCTTCTTTTTCCACTTCTGTTGATCATATGGAATAATATCTTCCTCGCATAGTATTCCCATCAACATATAAATATTTAATGGTGTAATTCCTACAAACAACATTTTGAAATTAATTTTCAACTATAAATCCTAAAGTTTACATAGTCTAAAGTTTGAATCAACCTAATGTTTTGCATAATCTAAAGTTTGCATATATAAAACCAAAAATAAAAGTTTAAGAAATTAATTAGAGAACAAAAAACTTACCGCATTCGAAATCTCTAAAATAGAACGTATTTTTAGTCTTCCACCAACGTTCTAATAATACTTGAACAACAACCTTCCTATGGTTCTTGGGGTTTATCAAATATAAACGATTCCACGGATATCTCCAGACTCTTTCTTTAACTGCATCCGGAAGCCACTCATACACGATATGTAATTCAGTTATCCCACCTCTTAGCTTGGGATACCCAGTTCTCTTTTGATGGCCTGATATATGACCTTATACTATACCAGTGCCGCAAGCTGTCTAACCTCTTGGAACCCGTCATTTATATCCTGATTTCAGTTCACTCCACTACTTGGGCCGTCTCTTGGATGACCTTTTATTTTTCTTTTATTTCTTAAACTCATTGTGACAGAAGTTCTTTTTGAAGTAATTTTTTTTTACTCTAGATGATTTTGATGTTAAATGTAAAATTCATTAGAAGGAAGAAGCGCCAGAGAAAGAGTCTGCGGGGTTACTAGGACTTGGATCTCTTTCTTGGGCGGGACACCAAATACATGTCTCGTTACCAATTAACCAATTTCTAGACGCTGGAGTAGATCCTAAGGAGATCCCACTTCCCCATGAATTTATCTTGAACCGGGATCTTTTGGCTCAACTTTATCCAAGTTTTACCGAGGGAGCAACCCCGTTTTTCACCTTGAATTGGTCAAAATATGCCGAATTTCTTACTTTTCATGGAGGATTAGATCCAGTGACAGGGGGTCTATGGATTTGAAGGAGAGGAAATTATATATAGACGATAGGGAGTCGGTCGTGGGAGATGAGAACTATGTCGAGCGACATAGTAATTACGCCAGCGACCAACACTTGATCGCTACCGATCAACACTATGTCGCTCGACATAGTTCCCATCGCTTACAACATTTCCCATAGTGGAGCACCCTGTTTGTCCATCCATATGGCTGGACAAACTAACCCGTTTAACAGGGTACATAGGATCTGGCTTAAAAGCCCTAATGCTTCTGCTTTTTCTGGAATCGTTGCCGTAAGAGAACCATCTCTACTCTGCTCTTGGTCTGTCTATAGAGAATATGGTAAAGAGGTTGAACTTTACATTTTCAATTCCTTAGTTATAAATAACATAATTTATAAAGGGAATACCAAATATTGAAAGAGGATACCAATCCATATAAAACAAAACAATTCTAATAATTAAATTTCTAGATTGATATCAGCTCCACTAGTATTAGTATCCCCTTTATTAATTGTGGTAAATAAAGCCATCTCAGCAGTTTTTAGTTTTATCTTAACCCAAAAAATAATAGGTGTCCCATAACATCAATTGAACATGTTACAGTATCATTTTCTTTTTTTGGTTCCTCTAATTAGCCAAAACTGTTCCCCCTTATAGCACCCGTTTCTGTTTTTACTGTTAGTAGAGAGTTAGTAAAAACAGTGATTTTTCGATCTGATCGAATTTGGGGGCAGAGACAGACACAGAGAAAGCAAGAGATCATCTTCTTCACTGATCTGCTCAACTTGTTTCTACTGCTGACTCCTCCCTGTTAAAGTCTTTTTCTCTGGACACAAGTGAGTTGTTTCTTTCTTATCTTCCCTTGTTTATTTGTTCATTTCAACAGCTATGAATGAAATCACTGTTTTCAGATCTATTTCTATTCTATGTGTTTAATTTACTCAAACCTCAACAATTTTCTTTAGAGATCTCACAAAAATTTGATTTGATTTTAATGAATAATTTCATCGTCTAATTTCATTTTGTGGGGTTTTGATTTTGTTGTGAGAGATTAGATTGAAGGAAGTTTAGCAGCTCAATATGTATTTGTGAAAATGAAACTAGAATTGGTGATTGATTGTTGTACAGCCAGAGATTACCTATCTAATCGGGGAAGCTTTGATACCAAATTCTAGAGAATGAGTAGAGATTGCGGCACCTCAACAATGATAAATCAACAATTTGTTACATGAGATTGATAGAGGTTGACACACTCAATCACTAATACCAAAAAATTCGTGTTAGTGGTGCACATTATAACTCTCTCACACAACCAGTCACCCATCACTAATGTCTCTACTGGCATCACTCATCTCCTAGATAAGGAGAGTCTTAGCTCTCAATCTTACAAGTCCTTGAACTACTGCACATCTCATATTTATAGGGACTTTGATCGACTTCCACTGTTCTAGACACAACTAGAAAAAACACTCTCTAGAAACCTTGCATAAATCAAGTAACCACCTGAACTTAAGCTGCTAAGCATCATATTCTATTGTGTTAAGACTTAAAGAGTCTTAAGACACTAGAGTTATCTAGGAGATCTGTTTCTAGATATCGCTGGACTTGTCCATGAAGTCCGTGTAGTTACTTTGACAGGGTTGTGATATACTTTTAGATAGGATATGTAAATTATGAATATTCTTTTGTTGGATGTTTTTCTTTATTAGGATAGCCAAGTAATTATCAGATTACTTTATCATGCTCGAGAATAAGAGATTAGGATTGAGATTAAAGTGTAACTTGTAAGTAGTTCCCTGGCTAATCGAGGCATTGTGGAAGTTATTGTGTGGATAAGATTTACATAAGTAAACTGTAAGCAACACTGTGGAAAATGTAAAGTATTAAACATCTTTGTTTTTGAACCAGGTCTTTGATATGGTATTTGTAAAGGGGGGAATTCAAGCCTGCTCCCTGCTATGTCATTAATTTAAGTTTTGATGGAATAAGGCGTAATTTATTGCACATTAGTATTGGCTTAAAATGGCGTTCATCAGGAACACGGAAAAGTTTTCATCTGCAGATAGTCCCATGTCAGGTGCGGTTTCTGCAAGTGGACCATCTATATCATCTGGAGCATCATCACGGGTAGGTACTAGTCATGGTCATTTCTATTCTACTCCGAGACAGAAGAATAATATGCGCATATCGGCGTCTCTTCAAGACTTCTCAAGTTATCGTAAGCTTGATACGGAAGATCTTCTTATTGGCATTGACTATGAGCAAAGTGCAGCAACTCATACAGAAGAAGAGACTCATCCCTTGCAGAGAGAAAATGGTACTGCAAGTTTTTCAAAGAACAAAACCTTTCCTGGTATCCCGTTTATGAAAAAGAAAATGGTGCGTGCAACTATGGCTGTTTTATGCCTAGTTTTGTTTGTTTCCCTGATCCTATTGGGTGGAAGATTTCTTAGCAATTTTTGGTCTCAGAAAGCCTCACAGTTTTATGTGGTACTTGATTGTGGAAGCACTGGGACACGGGTTTATGTATATGAATCCTCTGTTGATCACCAGCAAGGTGGAAGTCTTCCCATTGTCTTGAAATCATTACCTGAAGGTCTACAAAATAAATCTAGTTCATCGAGTGGACGTGCTTACCAGAGAATGGAGACTTTGCCTGGGCTTGATAAGCTAGTAAACAATGCATCCGGTTTGAATGAAGCTATAAGCCCACTTCTTCTGTGGGCAGAGAAGCAAATACCGAAGCATGCACATAAGAGTACTTCTGTCTTCCTCTATGCGACTGGTGGAGTTCGCAGGCTACCCAACTCTGATTCAGAATGGCTTCTAGAAAATGCATGGTCCATACTGAAGAATTCATCATTCTTGTGTCATAGAGATTGGGTTAAGATAATCACTGGAACGGAGGAAGCTTATTATGGATGGATAGCTCTTAATTATCATATGGGGATGCTTGGGTCAATACCACCAAAAGAAACATTTGGTGCACTTGATTTGGGGGGTTCTTCTTTGCAAGTCACTTTTGAGACAAATGAACTTGTGCACGAGGAGACAAGTTTAAACTTAAGTATTGGAGCTGTTAACCATCACCTTACTGCTTATTCTCTTTCAAGCTATGGTTTGAATGATGCTTTTGATAAATCTGTTGTTTATCTGCTGAGGAAGCTCTCCGGGATTAGTGGTATGGATCTCAACAAAGAAACTGTAGAACTCAAGCACCCATGTCTGCAGTCCGGTTACAGAGAGAAATATGTATGTTCCCAGTGTTCCTCATTGAATGGAGAAGGTGGGAGTCCTGTAATTGGCGAAGGTAATTTGGGTAAAGGAGGGAAACGTGGAATAACTATTGAGCTGCTTGGTGCTCCAAATTGGGAAGAATGTAGTGCACTTGCAGAACAAACCGTGAATTTGTCTGAATGGTCGGGAGTGAAACCAGGAGTTGATTGTGAGCTGCAACCTTGTGCTCTTACTGATGGTATGCCTCATCCCCATGGGCAATTCTACGCCATTTCTGGTTTTTTTGTGGTATTTCGTTTTTTCAACTTGACCTCACAACCGACACTTGATAATGTATTGGAGAAGGGTAAGGAGTACTGTGAACAAATATGGGAAGTTGCAAAAAACAGTGTCCTTCCACAACCTTTCATAGAACAGTATTGCTTTAGAGCACCCTACATCGTGTCATTGTTGAGAGAGGGCCTGCACATACTGGATAACCAAGTGATTGTTGGTTCTGGTAGTATTACTTGGACACTTGGGGTTGCTCTGTTGAATGCTGGAGGATCATTGTCAACCACAATGGAGCATCACAGTTACATAATACTCCAGACGAAGATAGAGCCAATTATTCTTTATGTTGCATTGTTCATATCACTGATACTTCTAGTTTGCATCTTGTCATATATTGGCAATTGGATGCCGAGAATTTTGCATAGTCCTTATTTACCAGTTTCTAGACATAACAGCTCAACAGTTTCGTCTGTGCTTAATATTCCTTCTCCCTTCCATTTGAAGCACTGGAGTCCTATCAATTCGGGTAAGCTTATTTACTAGTTTGGTGACACATATAATGTTTTCTTATCCTCAATACTTGAATTCCTTAAGTACTACCTCATATACATGTAAACCTTTTATCTTATGCTAATTAGTCCACACTTATTCTTGAGAACTTCTTTGTGTGGAAGGATGTGATGGGTATCAATGTTTCATTAGAAATGATGTTTCCTCTACCTTAACCTAAGCTTCTTGTTTCTGTTTTAATTGTATTTAACCTTCGAATGATGTCATTCTTACAAAAGTTGTTCCATTTGGCCACTTTTCAGGATCAAAGACACCACTGAGCCCTACAATTATCGGCTCTAGACAGAGACCATTCAGCACAGGGGGACTAGGTGACAGCGATGTCCAGCTCTCTATGGGTTCATTCTTGCACTCATCACGCGTGCCACATAGTTATTCTTCTGGTAGCTTGAAACAGATGCAATTTGAAAATAATGGCGCAGGTTCCTTTTGGAGCCCTCATAGAGGTCAGATGCAGCTCCAGAGCAGGAGATCACAATCCAGAGAAGACCTTATTTCTTCCTTGGGTGAAGCACAGATGGGAATTGACAGGATGGTCTAATATGGTGCCAATTACTTCCCTCACATTACATGGAGTCGTGGACACGGTTTTCCATGCCTATTCAAATGACATGACCTGTCAAGTCCTGCTCCAGTTCCATGCTTAACATTACAGTCCACAAGGCTAGGTACTACTAACTGCTACCCTCATTTAGTATTAGTATATTACAGACGAAAAGAAAGAGAGGGTAGAACAATTCTTTTTTCCAGTTGTCTTCGTAGTGGAGCTCTAGATCCACCGAATTTGGTTTTGAAACACAAGGTCGATGCTGCTCCGGTAAACCAAGATCACACTATTGCTGCAGATCATCTACATAACACCCGCTGATAGTCACAGAATTCTTTACATGCAATTAATCTGAAGTTGCTGATTAGTGTAGCCTAGTCATAGACACAATCAAATGCAGTGGAGAAACCTCCTCACTGCAAGGTTCGCTATCTTCATTGAATCAAACTTAAGAACAATTGATGTTCATCAACAGGCACCTTTTTTTTTTTCCTCTTTCATGTATACATTAGTCTCTTCCTATTTTGTAATACGTAATGAAAAGGTCATTTAGATTTTTTGAATGTGGAAAATTTCCACAAATTCAAACCATGAATTCACTTAATAACAGTTGTCGGCAGGTCTTCAAAACTCTGGATCTATGTAAAGCTTTCGCCTAGCATCTCCTCTGATAAAACTACTGTGTATGCTCTCTGGGTAGTTCAAATGCTCTGGATAAAGCCACCATAGGGGCACACACTTTAAGGGCACCCACGATAGGGACTGCATCAGAGAATTAGTGCCATCTTTTTCTATATATATCCTTTATTCTATTCTATAAAAAGGATTCGCAGTTGATTTCTTGTTGGGAAACTATTTATTAAATTGTCAATTATTAGTATATGAATTGTAGATTTGCAGATAAGAAGTTACAAATTTCAGCTCAAGTTGCTTAATTCCAGTGGTTGACAATTCGTCTGCCAATTTGAGCTCAGTCATTTTGGTCTAATCTCTACATATTTCAGCCATGGAAGCTGCCAATGGTAAGCAACTCTCAACTTTACTCAATTATACCAATTTGTTTGTTCAGTAATGTGTAGGTCATGATTTGAATATGTTCGCCACTGAAATTTTGATTAAAATCTTTGTTTCTGGTTATGGTTCTACAGTTGGACATGATACCGATCACATATTCTTGAAAAGATCAGTTGAAGAAGCATACAAGGGGGTCGATACAAAAGATGGGTATCCTTTTGGCGCAGTTATTGTTCGTAATGGCGAAGTAGTTGTGAGTTGTCACAACATGGTTCGGATAAATAAAGATCCAACTGCCCACGCTGAAATTACTGCTATTCGAATGGTAATTAGTCTGTATTCCTATCGGCCGATGCATCTTTCTTACGTTAAATCTAGCACCTATTGACATTTTGTAAACCTCATATGTACGTGATAGGCCTGTGAGAAGCTGGACACGGAAAAGCTGTCTGACTGTGAGATATATGCCTCTTGTGAGCCTTGTCCAATGTGCTTTGCTGCAATTCAGATTACCGGCATTAAGGTTTGTGCGGTTTCACACCCAATTCGCTTGTCTTTTCCCTTTCCTTAATACTTACCTCTTCAGTTCTTCTCTGTTCATAACTAAGGTTCTTATGCATTCATGTTTTGTTCTTTAAATATGGTATTAGAGGTTATATTATGGAGCAAAAGCAGAATCATTAACACCCCATGGGTATGGTAATTTCATTTCGGATGCATTGAGGGGTACCACTGCATTTGAAAAAGCCAAATTGGAGATCAAGAAAGCCGAAGGTGACGATGCTATTATGGCAGAACAGGTGTTGCTATCATGGCCGAACTGACACACAACCACTGTTACCAGTCTCAGTCACTATCTGTTCTAATACTTGATGTACTATTTACTTATTTTGATCAATAAATATTGAATCTAAATGATCGCTCATATTTCTTAGCTCCGAATGAAAATTATTTAATTTGGGAAGGGACACTAGAATCAAATCCAGATTTCCCCTGAAGGATACGCATATTATCCTTTCAATTATTCAACCACTGCAAACGTGAAAAACATGGCTTTCCAGACCGATCAAAAAGATATGGGTCAACATGGTATTGATTTGCTGTGTCATTTCTAGTTGGGCAATTTAAGGATATAGCTTTTTAAAATGACAAGTTGGTTTGTAAAATAATAAAGGAATCTTGAACTCAGCATTATGTAGATCTGCAGAGGAGAAGTTATAAAAATTTCAGCCCAAGTTGCTTAATGCTTGTAGTTGACTAGCATTTGATCTAATCTCTCAGTTGCACTCTTCATATTTCAGGCGCCATGGAAGAGGCCAATGGTATGCCACTCTCAACTTTACTCCGTTATACCGATTTGTGTGTTCCGTAAATTTTGAATCATATTTTCGTAAGGGATGTTTATGAATTTACCATGATCATGGCTTTATAGTTTTGGTTACTGTTCTACCAGTTGGACAGGATAGCGATCACATATTCTTGAAACAAGCAATTGAAGAAGCATATGAGGCCGTCAATACAAAAGATGGGTATCCTTTTGGTGCAGTTATTGTTCGTAATGGTGAAGTAGTTGCGAGTTGTCACAACATGGTTCGGAAGACGAAAGACCCAACTGCCCATGCTGAAGTGACTGCTATTCGAATGGCCTGTGAGAAGCTGGACAAGATTAAGCTCTCTGACTGTGAGATATATGCGTCTTGTGAGCCTTGTCCAATGTGCTTTGCTGCAATTCAGGCTACTGATATTAAGGTTTGTGCGGTTCCACACTCAATTCGCCTGTCGTTTCCTTTCCTTGGTGCCTACCTCTTCGCTATTCACAAAAATATTCAGTGCTTATGCATTCATGTTTTGCTTTTGAAATATGGTACCAGAGGTTAGTTTATGGAGCAAAAGCAGAATCATTAATAGCCCTGGGGTATCGTCTTTTCATTTCGGATGCATTGAGGGGTACCAGTTCATTTGGAAAAGCCGAGCTGGAGATCAAGAAAGCCGAAGGTGATGATGCTATCATGGCAGAACAGGTCCTTGTGAACACAATGCCCCTTCACAAAAAGAAGAAGCCCATCACAGAGTAGCGACACTGTCACACAACCGCACTAGTGCCAATCTGATCAGTCACTTCTTCTGCTCACTACTTTTTTGTTTTTGTTTGAAGTATCTCTGTTCTACTACTTGGATGTATTATCTACCATTTTGATCAATCATAAATGAAACAAATGTAGGTAAGGACGAAAGTAATTCACATCAAATTAAGAACATTAAACCAAAAAAAAAAATCATCCTGAATTGCAGCTTTACTTCCCTAAACACACCAAAAAAAAAAAATCATCCTGAAAACCTAGTGCGTCGAAGGCATTGAGTTCATCACTAAGTTCTTGAATACAGAAATACAAAGATTAAAAAAAATCTGAAAAGAGACGAAGGATTTCCTCAGGAAACCTTACACTGTCTTCATTCTTTTCTCTATTCAAAATGCGAAATGAAAAGATCACTTCCAAGAACACGGTGGAAGTACAGTTGGCATTGGCTTTAGCACAAATGGCAGAAATTCACACTTGAATCATGTACATGTCTGTTATCCAAGCAGAGCTCTTCAAATCTCCTGGTTTGGATATTAAACCCCTCAACCCAGTTTGAGCAACCGAGCAAAACAACATTACGGTCAACCGGACTGAAACCTAAAACTAGCATTTTCTGCAACTTCACCTATCCGAGAACGCATTTCTGCCAACATGTCGCCTGCTGAAATATCCCTCTGCAATATTTGTCACTGCCAGTTGACTTCATCGAGCACCCAAACACACACAGTTACCTCCCTCCCTGTTACTCTAGCTTTAGCGTAACAGACCCAACCTTCTGACTCCCCAATACGACTATCGAAGTAATGCAAACCAGCATCATGAAACTCCTCATCTGGCATATTAATCAAACTACATTGATGTCCATCACTTTTATTTTTCTGATTGCGATTGTAAACTAACATTCTGTTCGACCGTTCAACCCAAAACAGAACACCATTAAGGACAACAACTTTATCAAAAGTATATCATCCCCACAACACATTTTCATCACAGGAAACTTGAAAACTTTCCATACACCCATACCAGAAGAAAATATATGAACATTAAATTTCTTCGAAGGCTCATCAAATCCAGGGACACATACAACCTCATAACAACTTGTGAATGATGATAAATCCCCACTTAGCCTCGCAAGGCGGTGAAGGGATTGAAACCCATTTCTGTGTTAGTGGATTATAAACATGATACCTCCTCCTCTCACAACCTGAATATACTGAATAACAAAGTACCAAACCATTACTAGAACCTAACAGGAATAACTTACCTCCAAATGGTGTCTCATTTTTAAGAAACTTAAAAGAGAACAAATTTTCATTTCTAGACATAAAATATGAATGTAAATCAGGATATCCCATGTTAAGTTTCAAAGGGTTTTCAGAAACATACTCATGGGCAGCTAAATAAAATTGTATTCATGGGAGAGACTTTCCATTGATTTGAAACCATTTATTAATGAAATAAGGGTTTGAGAGATTAGATAACCATTACCTTTGATACAAATTTCAACTTACAGATGTAATTCAGAGGAAGATAAGTAAAGATCTCAATCAAGATATCGTCTATTAGTGATGAACAAGCTGAAGAAGAAGCCATTGTCAGTGTTGAATAGTGCGTAAGTGGATACCCAATTCTCTGGAACCGAATCCAACCCGATTTTTTTTTTTTTTTTTCTTTTCCGGTTCCTAATTGGTTCTACCCGTGGATATCCGCCCTGATGTTGCCCCTCACTTGATTCTAGATATGAAATGTTATAAAAATGAAACATATATTTTCTGGTTAGGCAAATGCGGGCCTGAATGCACCTGAAATATATTGTACTACATTATTTATAGTCTCACAAAAAGTGAGTTTTTTCTTTTTATTTTCGTCCCATATAAATGAGATTTTGCATTTGTATGTACTATTTTCTAATTTTTCTTAATAAAATTATAATTTTTTAATAATCATTTTTATACTCGCTATATAGGTCTTTTAAAAAGATATATATGGTATAACATTTATAAATATCCGAGTTTTTGTTTATGAGATTTGTCAGTTTGAAGTTTTAACATAAAATAGTTGATAACGAAAAAATATTAGGAATTTATTTTCTTTCATGTTTTCCGGATAAATATTAAAAAACTCAATTTTTATAGGACAGAAAAAACATTAAAATATGGACTTGAGTTTAAAATTTAGGCCATAAATATCTACAACAAGCATTGTTTAGGTCACCATTTTAGGCAAATATGTTGGAGAAAAGTTATTTAATTATCCGGGGCGGAAATTACATACAAAATCTAACAACAACTATTATAAATTCAACAGTAAAAAGTAAAAATATATTATTAAAATATTAAATCACAAATTCAGCTTAGCATTCGCACTATATAATTTATTTTAAAGGCATAAATCACCGTAACATGTCTAATGGAGTGAATTCATTCAATAATATGAATATAAGTTTTTACCCGGCCATATTTTATAGCCTGACTCATCTTACCCGACACATTTTTATGTAAAAGGACTAGACCCATTTTACCTAGCCCTATTTTATTTAAAATGACTGGACCCAAAGAAAATCCTTATTTGAATCCAAATCCGTTTGATTCGAACGGAAGTGTTCTTCCCTAAAAACCACCATGATGAAGGTATTTGTCGGTGATGGTGATGAACAAGTATCATAGACAAATGTAAATACCCAATAAATGGTGACGAATTAATTCTCAATTACCATAATCAAAATATTTTGTTTTCTCTCTTCTAATCATCATCAGAATTTTCTCATTATATCTACTTGGTTGGATTAAGGGGTACAAATCTTGAATCCAATTATGTTGTTAATTAAAGGATTTTATTGTATTTTGAAGGCATTATTTCACATACTCATTTATAATTGTCAATTGATTGAAAAGTTTAAAATAATTATCTAAATTTTCTTTTCACAGAGCTTTGAAATCAGAAATACAACATCTCTAATTGCATTTTTATCCTCTCTTTTAGCCCAATTTTTTGACACTTCATATTTTTGTTTCTAAAAATCAAAATGTTACGTCTCAGATCTCGAAGGTATATCAAAGCATCCTCTAAAT
>JAJJMC010033089.1:426460-459509 GCA_023531435.1 Papaver californicum | reverse complement strand
ACCAGAACCACCACCCACCACCACCACCAACAACAACCAACACCATATCCAACACCAATAACCAACACCACTTCCATCACCAACACAAACATCAACGAGCACCACTAACAACCACCATATCCACCACTAACGAGCACCACCACCAACGAGCACCACCACCAACCATCACCAGCAACAACGAAAACCAGAACCAACACCAACCGGCACCACCAACAACCAACACCACTTCCACCACCACCACCAACACCAACACCAGCATTATCCCACTACCATCAACCGGAAAACACCACCACCGACCAACACTATCATCAACACCATCACCACAAACCAGCAACACCACCATAAAAAACTTTTCATATTACTAAAACATTGGTTTCAACATAAAATTTGTATTTCACCAACACAACTTCAACGAAGAAACCAAATGCACCAAATTGAATAAACTAGGAAAATTTAGTTGAAACCAAATTTGGTTTCAGCATAAACGTATTGTTTCACCATTAAACTTTGGTTTCACGGTAAAAAGTCGGCACAAATACGATGAAACCAAATTTGGTTTCTATAAAACTTACTGTTTTCATCAATACAAAAATTGGTTTCAGTGTTGTTTAGTTTGTCTAAAATTTGATGAAACCAAAAAAGGTTCCATCATTTATTTTATTCCAGATGAAAAAAAATGATGAAACAAAAAAAAATTCATCATTTTTCAGACATTCCACCAACACAAAAACACTGGTTTCAACGTTGTTTTAGTTTTTGTAAAATTTGATGAAACCAAATTTGATTTCATCATTTTTCTGACGTTTCACCACCAAAAAACCCCAATTTCGACAATAATGATGTATCATTATTTTTTTATGGTGATTTTCGACGATGATGATATGGAGGTGTTGGTGATGTTTGTAGAGGATAAAAGGAGGAGAAAGAGGTGTTGTTGGTGGTAGATCTGGACATGTAGTGGTGGGGGAGAAAAAATAACGAGGAAGATGCGATAGGGGAGGAAGAGGTGTTGTTGGTGGATGATTTGGACATAGAGAAGGAGGTACTGGTGGTGTTGGTGGAGAAAACGGAGGAGCTTTTAGTGAAGGATATGGGTGACAGAGCTATTATTGGCGAACATAAAAGTAAAATAAAAAGAGAGAAGAAGAGAAAAAGATGGAGGTATTGGTGAAGGAGACGGAGGTGTTGTTGCTCCGGATCTATCTTTTCTCACTGGTTTGGTGGAAGCGGAGCTATTGTTGCTGGTGGTGATGGTGGCTGGGAGGAGGAGGCAGAAGAGAAGAAGAAGAAGAAGAAGAAATGAGAAGAAGAGAAGAAGAAGAGAAGAAGAACCCGATAAAAATAAAGAAAGGATAAAGGTGATATTTTAAAAAATAGTTAAAACTAAATTTTAACATTATAAATAAAAATTAAATTTTAATTTTATTTTTATTTCAAATAATTTTTATTTATAAAAAATAATATAGAAAGAATTTTCTTATACTAAATTTGATCACCTTGGTTATCGTTATAAAACCATAAGAGTTAAAAGCAGATTCAAACGGTGCAGATTTGGTCAGGACCGTCAAGTCAAGTCTAACGACTCTAACCTCATATATCCATACCACGTGGAGGGAATATAACACATAAATGCCAACCACTAAAATATTGTCTATCAAGAGATTCTCCTCCCATTGACAATTTTCTATGAATTATTGCAACCCCCACCACCACCGGCACCATCATTATGATGATGATGAATAGCACTACTCTCTGCGAAAGCGTTCACAGCATTTGCAATAACCGTACACTAGTGAAACCATCAAAAATCTGCTAGGACTAAGATTCTACATACAGACAGGTAATGCAATAGATTTTTCATACGTTCTTGATTTGCTTGAATGAATCTCTCTGTTTCAAGATATTACTGCTGTAAAATTATCAATTTTAGGATTTGATAGTGAATCAATACAGGGCAATTTGAGCTTGCCTTTTTTTTTCTTTGGGGATTTGGTTCTTGGAGCTTAATTTCTGTTGGCAGATATGGATAGCTCGGCGACTACAACTATCTTTCCATTGCACCGTACTAAGACTTTGCATCTGGTATTGAATTTTGAGTTTATGTTTTGTCTCATGAGGAAATTATGTCTAACTGATGTTCGATGCTTGTCTCTCCATTTATAGTTAACTTGATTCTAAATGCATCGGTCATCACTGCACATCAGGTGAGGCATGCGCAAGGAGTTCACAATGTAGAAGGAGAAAAGGATTTCAGTGCATACAAATCTGAAGAATTTTTCGATGCTCAACTTACCCCTCTTGGATGGCAGCAGGTAACTGCCCGCTTCTTCTATTAATGCAATTGGCTGTATTTCAAGTGTATATCTTATAAGCTTCTCCATTACCATAACAGGTTGATAACTTACATAAGCATGTTCATGAATGTGGTCTTGCTAAGAAGGTTGAATTAGTCATCGTGTCTCCGTTACTAAGGTACCGGCATTTGCTTGGCTTCTTTCTGTTTACGATGCTTCGATTATATAACATTTTATGGTGTGTATTACTGTGTTAGTATCTCCTAATTTTGTTATGGCACCTATTTGTACTTGCATTTCAGGACGTTGCAAACAGCAGTCGGATCATTTGGTCCTGGAAAATATGCTGATAGGATGGATGTCACACCACTAATGGTGGCAAATGCAGGGAATAGTAATCGTTCTGCAATTTCAAGCTTAAATTGCCCACCGTTCATAGCAGTGGAGCTCTGTCGAGAACAATTGGTATGTTCTGTAACTTGAAGTTTGAATTGGTGGCCAGTTGTTAGGATGATCTACTTCATAGATGTCTTCTTCTTAATCTTATGTTCTTTGAACAATTGAGGGCTTGATTTCTAACTTGAAATTCTTCCTACAGGGTGTTCACCCATGTGATAGAAGGAGAAGTATATCCGAATATCGGACCATGTTTCCTGCAATCGATTTCTCACTGGCAAGTATCTGATGATGCTCTATAAGATCCCATTGACACACAGTTCACCTATAGCATTGACATGACAGTAACTTTTGCAGCTGAATTGGCTTTGCAGTTAGTTTTCAACCGCGCACTATGTTGTGTTTTCTGCAGATAGAAGATGAAGAGGATGTTTTGTGGCAGGCTGATGTAAGGGAGTCCAGAAAAGCTGTTGCCACCAGGGGAATGGAATTTATCAAATGGTGAATTTTTTTGACCCCATTTCAAAATTAAGGATTGTTGAGAATGGTATATTTAAGGACAGTAACTAAAAACATAGTAGAATCTGATATCTTATCTAGGTTGTGGACGCGTAAAGAGAAAGAGATTGCAGTCATCACCCATAGCGCATTCTTGCTTCAGACCCTCAGTGCATTTGGAGACGACTGCCACCCAACACTGCAGAAAGAAATCCGCAATCAGTAAGCGTTGGATTTCGCTGTTATAACCGTTAATGAATTTATCATTGACAGATTTCTTATAAGTTTTATCATTGACAGTTTGTGTTTATACTCTTTGTTTACAGCTTTGCTAATTGCGAGCTTCGTTCTGTGGTGATCGTTGATAGTAGGTAAGCATGTTCGCTCCCCTGCTCTACTTTGTCTAGCTTAAGACCTGTTGGCACCCCTTTTTTTATTTTTCATGGTGCTGAATCTTTTTTTCCCTTCTGAATTTGTAGTTTGATAGGGTCGGATACCTCAGTCACCAACTATCCTGGAAAGATTCCTAGTGGGCTCGATCTTCCTAGTGATGCTGCACTTGATAAGCACCCAGAGCAAGGAGCACCAAAATCTTAAGCCTGCAGTGAGTCATCTTGATTTGGACTTGCATAACATTGTACTAATCTTCTTCTGAAGCGGGTTATTTTCGGCTTTCTCTCCGTAATGTTGTTTACATTCTGTGTTATTATCTGAACTATACATGACTAGAGATTTCCAACGGCAAAGAATATACGAAATGTACGAAATGTCGAGTTGAGATGGCTACTTAGAGACCCATAATTCATTTCTTTGGGATAGAACTGTAGTCTTATACAACACATTACTAGTAATTGGAATTGATGCTAAATATTTGTTCTTTTATCATGCACTGCAGTTCTGCAAAAATTAACTGATTCTAAAAAAGAGAACTAATAATAACATTAGTTACCATGGATTTGGAGGATTTCTTTGATAAAAGCGTCGAGGTTGTTGTCGGATGAACCACCTTTTTCCAATGCTCTTCTGCACATCTCCTTGAGTTCACTTGATCTTCTTCTCATCTCCTTAGCTTCATCGTTAACTGCATCTTCTTCTGATTCTGCATTTATGTTCATCAACTTCTTCACAATCTTTGCAACTTCATCCTTTTTGACCAATGCTTTTGCTCCAAATTCCTTCGTGACCATCATTCCAACTTTCAAATCATGTACAATCAATTTTCTGTTTGGAATTTGATCAAAAGATGTTGGAAATGTAAGCATGGGTACACCTGCGTATATCGATTCCATTATTGAATTCCACCCACAATGAGTCCAAAATCCTCCAACTGAAGAATGGCAAAGTACTCTCAATTGATCACACCACGGCACTACTAATCTCCGATTACTATTACCTATCTCATAATCATCACCACCACCACCACCATGTGCACTTGAAGTAAGACGCTCACCACGTGAAACCAACAAATATCGAACCCCACTTTCACACAACCCAGCCAAGATCTCCTCCATTTGTTCCTCTGGAATGGAAACAGTACTGCCAAATGCGATGTACAGGACAGAGCTAATAGGCTGAGAGTCTAGCCATTCTATGTAATAGTGTTTCTTGCCATTTACATGCTTAGCTTTACTTGATTCTGTTTTCTTACCGTGAATGTGATGATGCTGCTCAATGGTAGTAGTGGTTTTGGGTATGGAAGGGCCAATCGTGTAAATTGGGAAGGGGAATATTGTCTTTAGAGTGTCTGTGAATTGGGGTTCAAGCTCGTAAAAAGTCGGAATAAGAAGACATTGGACTTTATCTAACATAGTGAAGGCTACCATTTCTGGGTTGAATTTTGGATCATTCCCAAGGGGAATCAACGGCATGTCTGCTAATCGTGTTGGTGAAACTCCAGGAATGTAATCTATCACCTCGTCGCAGCAATCTGTAGCACAAAATAAGAGAAGCTCAACATGGTTATTACTTTCTTATGACAAACAATGCCAGCCTATTAATCTATATGCAGTGGTTATGTACCTGATATGTTAGCAAGGCTATGGCCATTCTTAGTTAGAAGATCAGCATGACACAACACGAAAAACACAAAAGACGACGTTGTCCAGAACGTAACCACTGGAATATTTCTTTGATTGCCAATCGAATATGCCCATGTCAAGTAGAAATCCGCTATAATAACAGTCCCCGGTTCAGAGGTGTTCAGAACGTGCTCGAATGAAGCTTCCATTTCTCCAACAACGATTTCTAGGAAGCTCTCAAAGTCTAATGTTAGGGACCTGACAAATTCTGAAGGAATTAAATTAGGAATTGACCTGAGATGAATCTGAGGCGGCACTGGAGCAGATTCAAGTATGCCAAGCCACTCTTCCGTGACTACAAAGGTGATTTTAACGTTATCATCTAATTTATGAACTAAATGCTTACAAAAATTCATCATTGGGTTGATAAGTCCTCTTCCTGGGAATGGCACTGCCACAATGTGGCATCTCTTCACCGACTTTGGCATCTCTTCACCGTTGGGCCGATGAGAAAATGAAGCTGATCGAAGCGCTACACTACTGCAAATTCACCAAATAAAAATACTCAGTAAGCGAAACAGATGATTCAAGAGGTCTATAAAAAATGTCTCAAGACCATCTATCTATAGCAGTTTGATCCCAGTAGAATGAATTTTGCAGCATTACAGTACTCACAAAAACAATTAAGATACAAAATTAAAGAAAAAAATAAATAAATATCAATCAATCAAACAATTAACCTGCAGAGGTTGCAGAGATAAGAGTACTTGTTCAGAGGATTCTTTGAGCTTCCAGGTTGGGTTGTGATTTCCACAAAGTCTAGATTGAGATTGAGGTTAGCAAAATACCATATATATTGACCAAACCGAATAGATAATACTAACATCTGGCCATGCTTAAACAAGTATTAAAGGTGGCCAGCTAGCACACTACGTGTTATGACTTATGATAGCTAACATGGTTTTGCAAGTATTATAATCGGCAATGGATTGGATGCTCAATCCAACTGCAGTACATAAATGGGCTATCCCTATAAGACTTTGTACGACTGCTATGACATTTTTGAAAACCAGTCCTTACAAAAAGTTGGAACAAAATTGAAGCCCTGACTCCTAATAAAAGTGTTAAGGTCACCCATGCCTTCTCTCCACCAGGATTTGTTAGAGGCACACCTCGTACCATAATTAGCCAAGTTTATGGATTGTGTTAGTTAATTCTATAGGCAGTACAACTATGCTTTGGGCAGTCCATGGCCACAAGCAGTGCATATTTTCATAGTCCAGTATTCTTTTTTGCTCTCGTAATTGAAATGTGTGGCACACTCAACTCTTTTTTCCTTAAAAAGGTTAGGTTTTATGCCCCTCCATCATATTTTCTTTTTCTTTTTCTTTTTCTTTTGATTAATAAATTATCCTTTTGGATTTCACCAAAAAAAAAATAAAAAATTCCAATAATCGAATCCAAAATTAGTTTTCTCCATCCGTTGGTCAAAGAAAAAAGACAGAATGGCTTCTAAATTTAGTTAGAGGACGTTTGGTGTCGAGCCAACTAAAAAACAAGTGCCAATTAACTCCTTTGTTTACAAATATTCTTTTTTTGAATACTAAAAGTACTAAAAAAATCTACCACATAAAATATAAAATAGAACGCGTGAAATATAAAATGGGACCCATTTTTTCCATTCCTAATCCCAGTATTAGAGTCATTTTCTTTTATTCACTCCACTGGGATTAAAGTTTGGGATAAAATTTGATGTGTCTAGCACCATTATAATGTTATTATAAAAACAAATCTTTCATTACAAGAAAAACTGGTTTAAACAATCAAGCAGTTTGAGTTGCAAAAGCTAAAGCTCATATTAAATTACTATAACCATTATAGTGATTAAAAGTGGCATTCACTCTTCAATCAAAAAATGGGATTTGTAAAGGTTTCATCTTGGTTTAATTTTTGACGAACATGATATCATCTAGGTTTAAACTACTTAATAATGTATACAGAAATGGTTCATCGTTCAGACGAAAATAATCAATACTTATTTTTCTTTCGATTTTTATTCATTTAAATAGTCCATACTACAACCACTTGCATTACATGATCTTTGCGCTTATCTGTAACAACATACTGTTGCGGTTACGTTTGCATTAATGATACTTATGACGGCTTATACTAAGAAAAATAAAAAATTATTCAAACAATAAATGAATCTGGGTGTATCCTTCTTTGGCATCTACATCACACACCACCATTATCAAAAATGGAACTGAACTTAATAAATCTTGCCCTTCATTTTTTTTTATCGAAAACAGAACAAACAGTATCATTTAATTCTTTTACCAGTGGCTTTCATGGATCCAAACCATCACGTACAATAACTGACGACGTGTTAAAAGGGTATATTTATCAGCCACTTAAAAAATTAGTTATATTATTTAGGTTAAATATCTATTTTTGGATATTAAAAAAATATTTTTAAAATTGTTGGGTATTAAAATAAAAACTAATTTTATTTGTCTTTTATACACATAAAAATTATTTTAAAAATTATTTAACCAATTTATTGGAATTTTTATTCAAAATGTTAGAACATTATTAAGCACCCGTGGCCTCTCTCCACCGGGTTTTTGGATTGTACTTGTTTGATTCTATAACAAAAGACGGTAACTTCAGGGCAGAGGCATAAGCCATTCATCTACTAAAAATAAGCATGCGTTTGATTTTATATGGTACCAACCATTTATTCCCTCTGTTCTAGAAAATAGATACTATTATTTTTTTATTTTAGATTAAAAATAAATTAAATTAAATAAATGATAATATCCGTTTTTCAAAAACAGATATATTATTTCTTTTATCATCAAATTAACAACAAAAACAACACAATAACAACATCAATTTTATATTTTGAAAATTCATTACTAAATCTAGATATCATATGTACGGTCATTAGTCATCATAAAAAAATAGTTAAAAATTTATTAGACTAAAGATTTTTTTAGAATGTGTCGTGCTATAAATATGTTGAAAATATCTAAAAATAATGCAACAATTGAAAAATGAGTCGCATAAGGATATGCATGAGAACCTTTATATTGCAATTATATTCATGAGAAATACACATCCCTCCGTAGCCATAACAATTACCTAAGGAAGAAAAACATTTTAAGGGCGAAATTTTTACCATTAGAAATCAAGATATCTGCTGTCGATTTCACTGGGGTCGTAACTTCATAATTTATAAAAGGGACCATTATTAGCGGGATGATACTATTATATATAGGATAAACAATTGTTAATAGACCTTAACTGTCGGATCGTTTAATGGTACCACCTCGTTAATAAGGATACCCTTTATATATCGTGCACAACAACTGTTTATGCCAATTTTTCCATTGACATTAACAACCAATGATTTAAGGATAATTCAATAAACATAAGATTTTAACTAATGAACTGATACACATAATCATCTTTAAGAACAATGATTTGATAAACATTTTAACGATCCAATCATTTACAGATCATAAATCTGATCAAAACTACAGTTACATATCCATCATCTTTTAAAAAGCAAGAAAATGAATTATGAATGTCCTATCTTTTTGATCTAATTATCTACAGTACATACTTAATAACCTTTCTCCTTCTGCTTTGATAAATCTTCCTTAGCCTTTTTTCTCTTTGATTTTCCGACCCCCTCTTCGTTGAATGCTCTCTTTTATTTATAGATTTATTAGTGGGTCCCCCTTGTCCCGATACCCTCTATCGTTCTCCTTATTATATTAGGATCGGGATGTTTATAAGATTGACAGGTCATGCCTTTTGCTTTTTGGTCCGCTACCTTGTATGGTTTACACGTGCTCTTCGTTCCTTGAGAATCAGCTTTGTCCCGATCATACGTGTCATAAAAGTAATTATCGCCTTACTTTCCTGCTCCATGTTCATCATTATTCTTACTTTCCCGTTTGATATGCATTTAATGCTATCTGCTTCGATCAGTGTGATGTTACTTTCCCGATCCTAGGTGTCGACCATGCAGAGATTTGCTCAGTCTTTCACATCTGTCCCGTTTTTCTTCTTTTTTCAAAAACTTTTAACGGTCGATCCAAGGCCTTGAAAAAAGTAAAAGAAAAATTATTTGTCCCTGCTTTTCCATTACTTCTTTTCACACGTTATGCGAACTTTTCGGAAGCAGTAACTTTTATTATCACGTTTGTGTCAGTTACTCATTTTTTCGAGGAAATCAAATCTTTGCCTTAATTAACCTTTCCAAATTGTGACGGTTTCTATTCTTTGCTTTAAATACGATGCATTCTTTTTCACTTCTGTTTTTACCTCTTAAAGTTGCAGCTCTTTGTCTTCCTTGAAATTTTCAAGTACTTTCGTTCTCCCAACTGTTCAGGAACTTTTTGCATCAATCATATTTACTTTTTCTTTGATCAAGTAATTGTTTATCTTCTTTTTTCAGGTATGTTGTAAATTTTACTTTCAGTATCTTACTTTAACGTTTAATCATGATTAGCTTTTCATAGATATGATTGAATTGATTCCTTCGTATTTTGATTATTTAAAACTTTCTTTCCAGATAAAACATCATGTCGTCCAGGAATCCCAATGCTTCCGGTGATCATCAAGAATCTGGAAGACCTCTTAGAGTTTCCTCTTCTAGGTATGCCGTGCCTCGGCCTGTTCGTAAGCCGTCTCCTGAGGCTTCTGCAACTGTCAATCCCACCTTTAGAAATAAGCGTTCTCAAGCGTCTTATAGTTATCGAACAATGAACATTGAGAGCTTTAAGAAAAGACATGATCTTGAGTACTTTAAAGTTTCGTTTTATGACCAGAATTCCGATGTGTTAACTTTAGGAGCGATGCAGAAGTTTAATTATTCTCCCAATCGTTTATTAATTTCTGCTGGTGCATTAGAGGCCGGACTTCGCATTCCATTATACGAAGAAGAAAATCATTTTCAATTCGAAGTCCTTGCAACTCGTGGTAATTCTCCTCACGGACTTGCTCGATCCATTACTCAGTATAATGGAAATTGGTGGCGTATTCTTGATGAATGTTGTCTCCGGAGCGAAGGGCGGACTAACCTTTCTTGCTACGTTCCAGATTTTACAGAACGCAGCAGTTATACTGTTGAAAATTTTCATACCACATATGGACATTGTATCACAAAGAAAAATTATGTGAAATGGAGCGTTAGCCCCGTTCGCAAATGTCATTCGGGATTTCCCTTATTATATGAAATTGATGATCCCAAAATCAAACATATTCCCAATACCAACCTTGATTTTCCCACAAAGGAAAGAATTCGTCAGGATCATGACTATAAATGGTATCGCACTATTGTAATTGAAGGTCTCTGGATTTACGGTAACATTTCCAAAAATGAAATTCAAGAGCTCCGAAATCGTTTCCCAAGCTATTGCCCTTGGCGGTTAAATTTCGAAGACTACAAGTTCGATTATAAGGTTTGTATTATTCTTTATTTCAATGTTGTTCCGAACTACTACTGAATTTTTCCTTACGGGACAAATGTTTGTGTTTCAGGTTGAACCCGATTCTGAACTTGTCAATGATGTCCCTCCTCCTCATCCACGCCGAAGTCTTGGTATTCAAATTGTTGAGGGAAGACAAAGAGTCGAAGAAGAAGTTATTGAAGGTAAAGGAAAACGAAAATTAGTTTTCCCTGAAGAAACGAAGAAGAAAAGAAAATTGAGAAGACCAATGTACCCTTCCGAAGCAGAGGAAGGGGAAATTAGAGATTGTTTAGGTGAGGGGAGCAGCAGTTCCGCTCTTATAACTGTTATGGGACAGAACGCTGAAGGTTCGACCCATACAGAAGTGTCGGGACAGCATGTTATCATCAATGTTGTTCCTGTTAGCGTGGGGGAACCTATTCTTTCTTCAGATCATCCTTCAATACCCCAATCCATTTCTGAAGCTGCTCCTACCACCACTGCTCCCTTCGATATCTTCGATTCCTTTTCTCCCCTTCCTTTTACTTTTGAGATTGAGCACGCTGCTCCGTGTAGCAGTACAATAACAGTTTTTAATGGATTACCTCAAGAAGAAGCAGACGATATTGCTATTGAGGAAGAAAATATAGAAGAATTGATCGAAGCTGTTGCTGTTGAAGAAAATGTTGAAAATGAAAATATTATTGTAGAGGAACAAAGAAATGGGATTTCTGAAGAGGCCAATGCTGAAAATATAGTTCCAGGCGCTCCAGCTTCAGTCGTTCCTGATGTTCCGCACCCTGTTGGGATGAAAATGCTCCTGAAGTTATTCATACATCAAATGCCCCCATCGGGACATTAACTCGATCTGCTGCTCCTGCTGATGATAGCGATGATGAAATTCCTGATGCTGAACCCTCCATTCAATGGCCTTTCTCTGAAGAGGATGAGGGAATTACTCTTGCAGGTAAAGAAGATGAAGCCTTTCAATGGTTTGTTTCTAAAGGGTTTCTGAATACTTCCACTCAGCACGACTCATCGAAATCCGATAGTGCTTCAATGGCTAGGTTGCGGACTTCATTTAGTGCTGCTTCACGGAATAGTACTCGGGATGCTTGGTTCGAAAGCGAGTGCTTCGATCAATCGTACTCACTCAGTCTTCCTTCTTCTTTGAATGAAATTCTGGTTATGGCAGAAGGTTCGTCGTACTCTTGTCCACAGCAAGCTCTCGCTCAGCTTAAATACGGTACCGATTGTACATTTGCTGCGTACAAATTTTATAAATCTCGGGCCATAATGATGGAGCTGATGCTTAAGAATGAAGTAACAAAGGCGAAAAGTGGAAATGAAAATTTGCAGCGAGAAATTGAAAATCTCAAGCATCAAAACAACAATCTTCAACAACAACAACAACAACAACAACAACAACAGCTTCAAAATTTTGAGGATCAAAATCAAAAGCTTCAAGATCAGAATCAAGGTTCGTTCCTTACTTCTTAGTTCATATTATATTTTGGGTTCGTACCTCTATAGGTTAGATCGTACTTATATTGGGTACGATCCTATGGTTCGTTCTAGTATTAGGTGCGAACCTGAAGGGGGTACGATCCTACGGTTCGTTCTAGTATTAGGTGCGAACCTGAAGGGGGTACGATCCTACGGTTCGTTCTGATTGAAGATGTTGTATGGTTTATCTGATATTCATTCTGATTTTCAGTGCTAGAAAAGAAGTTTAATGAAGCCAATGGCCGAGCAACAGTAGCAGGAGCCGAACTTAACATTGCAAACAACACGACAGCAAACATTACTGTAGAGCTGAAGACTTCAGAGAAAAATGTGGCCCTGAATACAATCAAGCTTCGGGACTTACAATCTCAGCTGAGTGCTCAAGAACAAGAAATTATAAAAGTACAATCAAGATCTGATGAGCTATTAAAGGAATTAAATGCTGAAAAAGAGAAAGTAAAGAAGGATCAGCAAAAGATTAAAGATCTTCAATCATAAATTGATTACAGGCACGCTTATATTGTCTGGGTGAGACAGGATGCCAAGGTAAAAATTACAATGTCATTCAATTCTGCCTTGGATCGTGCTCAAGCCGATCCTTCTGTGTTGAATGGTCGCGCTGCCGTTCCAGTGGTTCCTCCTCAACCATCCCGACGGTCCAACCCTGAAGCGTAGTTGTACTTGCTTTTGGCTTTAATGTTCTTAGTTTCATATTTTTGATATGCTGTTCTTGTGTCCCAATCTTCTGTTATTTTGAAGCTTGACTTATTATTGTTGAAAACACCATTTTGCGATCTTTCACTTTTTACTGGATTGTACTCTGAATATTGTTCCTGCACAAAATATGATATTTATTTAGGTTAATCATATTGTTTCAGGAGTACAATGGATTGAAGTGTATGTACCTCAAAACATATAATTCCAGATCCCACACATACGAAACAAACCCGGGCCAGGGGTATAATACAGGGTTGGTCCCGAACGTACTCTGAAAATGATAACCATAAGTTAGGCATTCCCTCTTTATTAGAAATTTTGAATTATTTAAATTCTAATAGGACATTTACCTCTTTGGCATTAAGATTGAATTTTGATTATGTCGCCAATCAGAGCATTTTCCAGAATATGATGTCCCTGGATTTTGATTATGTCGCCAATCGGAGCGTTTTCCAGAATAAGGTGTTCCTGGATTTGAATTTTGATTATGTCGCCAATCAGAGCGTTTTCCAGAATAAGATGTTCCTGGATTTGAATTTTATTGTAAGTATAAACTCACACAGAATTTTATTGTGAAATAAAGGACTGAATTAAAATTTAAATACCTGTGTTGGTCTCCAAAGTTGTGCTATTATTTATGGATAATACAGCTTTAAGTATTGTGCATTCCAAGGATGTTGTAAGGTGTCTCCTTGCAAATTTCGGAGATAGTACGATCCTTGTTCCGCTGATGCGTGTATTATATATGGACCGTCCCAAGTTGGTGCGAACTTTCCAGCACTTTTGTCCCGATGGTATTCTGGGATTTGCCGTAAAAAATATTGTCCTTGGACAAAGTTTCGGGACTTGACCCTTTTGTGATAATCCCGTGCCAACCTTCTTTGATAGTTTTCCATTTTCTGGAGTGCCACTTCCCGCTTTTCTTCTAAATCATCCAACTTTTGTAACATTAGATCTGTATTTAAATTCTTCTCCCATGCTTCTGTTCTTGTCGTGGGTAGAATGACTTCAGTTGGTATGACTTCTTCTGCACCATATGCGAGGAGGAAAGGTGACTCTCCAGTGGATTCTTTTCTTGTGGTGCGATACGCCCATAGTGTATTATGCAATTGTTCACACCAACGCTTGTGATATCCATCCAATGTCTTCTTCAGATTTATTGCAATTTCTTTATTTGTGGATTCGGCTTGTCCATTACTTTAGGGATAAAATGGTGTGGATTTGTATTGTTGAATATTATATGTTTCAAACAACATATCGATGTTCTTTCCTTGAAATTGCTGTCCATTATCAGAAACTATGGTTGCTGGAATTCCAAATCTACATATGATATTTTCAAATAAAAAAGTGAACACATCGGAATCTCTGATCCGAGCTAATGCTTTAGCTTCTACCCACTTGGTGAAATAATCGGTAGCCACTATTAAATATTTTCTCTTTTTGGTTCCCTCAACTAACGGACCAACAATATCGACCCCCCATTTTGCGAATGGCCACAGACTGAGTATAGAATTTAGCTCTGTGGCAGGTGCTTTAATCTTCTTTGTAAATCGTTGGCATTCTTCACACCTTCGTACCATATTGTCTGAGTCCTTTTGCATGGATATCCAATAATAGCCTTGGGTTTTGGTTTTTAATGCAAGTGATCGTTTTCCACTGTGGTTTCCCGCATCCACATAATGTATTTCTTTGAGTATCCTAATTCCTTGGTTTTGTGAATAGGCATCGGGATAATGGCCCGAGAAATGATTTTCGATACAAAATTCCATCCCGAAGTTGGTAATTATCTGATTTGAGTTGAATTTTTCTTGCTTCTTGAGAATTCGTAGGTAATATGTTATCTTGTAAGTATTGATGGATCGGAATCCTCCAATCTGATTGACTTGACTGATCACCTATTTGTTGAGGCATAGATGGAGCATTTTGTATCGCGGGATCATTAATTTCTTCTGTCAAAGTTCTTTTTATGTTATGAAGTGTTCTTATCTGGATGGATGGTTCATATATCCTTCCGACTTTTATTGCCGTGATATTAGGGTCGTTTACCATCGAGGAAATGAATGCCAAAGCATCAGCATGTCGGTTTTTATCTCGGGATAGATGCCGAAAAGTAATGTTCGGGATTTGATTTGCTAGAATTTGAACAAGATCTTTATATTGTGCTAAACCTGCATCAAGCGTTTGATATTTTAATTCAACCTGTCGAATTACCAACTGTGAATCACTTGTAAGTCGAACATTGCTGATTCCTAGTTCAATGATGAGTTTTAGGGCATGAACCACAGCTTCGTATTCTACTATGTTATTTGTATGCTCTTCAAATTCAAGACGAAATGAATGTGTCATTCGCTCTCCCATTGGCGCAGTAATCACAATGCCAATTCCTGCTCCTTCTTTGTTTCGGGACCCATCAACAAAGACTTCCCACCTTTGAGAGTTTGCTGAGTTCAAAATATCTTACGGGTCGTCTTCCTCGCATCCTGGTAATCCTTTAATCATAGATAAAAAATAAAAAATAAATTATTAATGTGATAAAAAAAATTAATAAAAAAGTTTTTAAATAAGTGAACTGCTTTTTCCCAGCTATCGGACCTTGAATTTCATATTCTTCTTCAATCGGGAAATCTGCAAGGAAGTCAGCTAAAACTTGAGATTTTTGTGCGGTTTGCAACTCATAAATGATGTTGAATTGTTCTAGCTGTGCGTTCCATTTAGCGATCCTTCCCAATTTTCCTGTATTTTTCAATACTGATTGTAACGGTGCCTTGCTCGGGACACGAACATAATGTGTGAGAAAATAAGTACGTAACTTTTAAGTGGCAAAGACTAATGATAAGATGAGTTGTTCGATCTTTGTGTAATTTCTTTCTGCCGAATTAAGGGTTTTGCTGATATAATATATTGGTTTTTCTACCTTCTCATTGGTACTACTATCACTGCACTGATTGCATCTTCCGTTGCCGATGTATGCAAAGTTAATATCTCTTCTGGTTCCGGTTTCTGTAATGCTGGCAATGTAGCTAGATGCTTCTTTATGCTTTGGAAAGCTTGTTCACATTGATCGTTCCATTCAAATTTATTTTTCTTCTTGAGTATTTCAAAGAAGGGTTTGCACCGTTCTGATGATCTGGCAATAAATCTGCTTAAAGCAGCCAGACATCCATTTAATTTCTGTACACTTTTAACACTGCTGGGTGATGGCATATCTGTTATTGCTTGGATCTTTGCTGGATCAACTTCAATTCCATTTTTTGTAACCAAATAACCCAAGAAACACCCCGATGCAACACCAAAAGTGCACTTCGTTGATAACCCAAGAAACGCCCCGATGTAACACCATATCTGTAATGCACCAAAGATTTCAGCGAGATCTTGTAGATGGTTAATAGATAATTTACTTTTTACCAACATATCATCCACATAAACTTCTAATATTTGTCCGATCCATGGTTTAAAAATTGCATCAACCAATCGTTGATATGTTGCTCCCTCGTTTCTTAACCCAAACGACATCCTGGTATAGCAATACAACCCCCGAGGAGTGAAGAACGTTGTGTGCTCCTGATCTACTTCAGCAAGTGCAATTTGGTTATATCATGATTGACCATCCATAAAAGATAATGCTTCATGGCCTTCTACAACATCTACCAATTGATCAATATTAGGAAGTGGATAGCTATCTTTTGGGCATGCTTTATTTAAGTTGGTGAAGTCTATGCAGATTCTTACTCCACCGTTCTTTTTCGGAACGATCACCATGTTAGAAATCCATGTTGGATATCGCACCTCTCGGATGAATCCTTCACTTAGAAGCTTTGCTAATTCCTTTTCAACTGGATCGTGATACTCCGGTGCAACCTTGCGTATCAGTTGTCGAAATGGTGTAGCATCGGGACGTATTTGTAATTCGTGTTGTACGATGCTCGGATCTATCCCGGGCATATCCTCCATTTTCCATGCAAAAATATCTACAAAATCACGAAGTAACTTGATTAAACTTTGCTCCATATCTTCTTTCATCAATGTTCCAATTCGCGCTTGCTTAGGCCATTATGAAGTTCCACTATTTACAATTTTAGTTTCTTCTATAGAAGTGAAAATTGGTTTTGGATTCCCGATTGAAGTTGGAGTTCCCTTTAATTTCTATGAGGGTCCTTCGAACTGCTGACTTGTTGAATTTTCTTGACTCTTGCTGCTTTCTCCTAACTCATTTGCTGACTTTTGTTCGATGTTCCTTTTCAAATACTGATTGATTTCATCTTCCTTTGCTTCGGTCCTACGATTTTTCTTCCTTTCACGCTGTTGTTGTTCCTGCTCTTCATGCATTCTTACCTCCGCCATTATACAAAACTTAGCATCATCTTGATCTCCATTTCGCCTTGTGGTGTTGGAAATCGCAAATATTGATGATAAGTGGAAATTACACCCTTTAACTGGTGCACCCAACGTCTCCCAATTATTGCATTGTACGGAGATGGAGCATCTACTACACTCAATCTTGTTAAAATGTTGATCGGTCCAACCGATACTTGCAAGTCTATATCTCCTTCTGGTCTTGAGGCCATTCCATTGAATCCATAAATTACATACCGGGATGGGAGTAATTGATCTTTTGTGAGCGCCATTTTGCAAAATGTGTCATGAAATAATACGTTCAATGAGCTGCCCCCATACATAAGAATTTTTCTAACATTCCATCCTGACATTGGCAATGTGAGGACTAAGGGATCATTGTGCATCTCAATTTCTTGATTTACTTCTCGTGTTGAGAAAGTTAAAGGAGATGCCATCCAGTCTTCCCAGGCTTCCGTTATCCTTCCCGATACCTTAAAAATTTCATGATTTTGAATCCTTTTACGCAACTTTTTATTAATTGCAGCATTCATATCAGTATCTCGTTTTTCTGAGAATGATATCATATTAATAGTGTGTTCATTATACGGAATATGCACTGCTTTGCCTTTGTCGGGTCTGGCTATTGGTTCGGTCCTTTGAATATATTCTTTTAACTCTCCTGCATCTATCATTTTTTGTACCAGCATAATAAAATTCCTGCAATTTTCTGTTGCGTGTCCTTTGTAACAGTGGTACTCACAATAATCTTTTGATCGTTGCGTAAACTCAGGATGATTGCCTTTCGATGATGGCCATTGAAAGTCTGGTTTAGCTTTTATGATTTCAAATAATTCAGTATATGAGATATTGAGTTTTGTAAACACTCTTTCTTGAAATCGTTGCACAAAAGTTTTATTATCCCCTTGCCGTAGGCGCTTTGATTCCTTTGGTTCTGATTTATGAGGAAATTTCTTTTTCTGTTCTGTTGATACCTCAATTGAATTTGTCCTTTTCATGTTTCCCTGATTTCGTGAACTGCTTCTTGGACCTTGTTCCTGGACATCTTGCAATCTTGCACATGTTTCTATTATCTCTCTGAGCTGTCCCTCGGTCTTGGGATTATTATGATGAATTTCAATAAAAAGATGTCATCTCCGATCAGCGATTCCCCACTTGTAATGATTTATTGTTGTACTTGAGTCAACATCTCTAATTGCTTGACAAACCGTATGCCATCGGGTTGTATAAGACCGGATCATTTCTTCTGGCCATGATGTGAGGGAATACAATCTATCTATTCCCGAATCAAAGGGTTTGTTGTACATATAAGCTTCAAGAAATTTCCTAACTAATTGTGAATAGCATTCAATGGAACTCTCTGGCAATCTATCATACCATAGCAATGTTGAACCTGTTAAACTTGAGGGGAAGCATCGACACATAATTGCTTCATGTCCATCCCTTCGTGACATCACTCGATTGTAATACTTTAAATGTGAGGTCGGGTCCTTTGTACCATCATAACATTCAAATACAGGGATATTGTATTCTCTTGGCAATGGAACATTTGTCAACTGTTGAGCCAGCGGTGTGCGCTTAGCCTCTTTTAACACTTCTTCTATTCTTCCCCCTTCTTTATTTTTTAGTCCTTTTATTTCTTCTTTCATTTGCTCCATCGCGTCCATTCACTTTTGCTATTGTGCACGTTGAATTTCTTGATTTTCTTACTGTCTCCTGGCTCGTGATGATGATCCTACTAACACCATCCTCTGATCCTGATTTTCTCTTTCGTTTCTGGGTGCACGCCTTCCGGAAATTGTTTCTGGACTTTGTGATCTAGTTGCTGCCTGTCTCTGTTCACGTCGAATTGCATTTTTTTAAACTTGATTTTCTGTGGTTAATAATTCAATTTTATCATGACTGACCCTCTGTTCTCTCCTTATTTCATTCATTTCTCTCATCAGATTTTGAAGATAATTTACATCGTTTCCTGAGTTCTCATGATGTGACAGCTGATTTTGTGATAAGGCATTTGGTGTTAACTCATGGATAGGTGAATGATTTCCCACATCACTCTGTTGTTGTTCTGGATCACTCTCAACTTCTCTTTGTCTGATACTTTGCCTATCGTTACTGTCTTGATTCGCAGAGCCTGCTTCTTGAGACATTTTTCTTCTAGATTTGCTGATAATTTGCTTTCTCCTCTTGATTTCTAATAACCTTTCAAAAGTTAGCCAAATAATCTTTCAACAAATTATTAAAAAGGAAAATGACAGAAACTAGTTTTATGATTTTCTAAAAATATGTTTTATGATCAAACATTTAAACAGACCCATTTAAACTTAAAAATCTTTTTCTTTGCAATGAGATACCATTTCCATTTTTTCAAATTAAATAGAGGTAATTATGTGACATTAATAATAGAGAAATTCATTTTTCAAGAACAGGTAGGATAAATCCTTTAACCCAGTCCCTGTTTCTAGCGCCAAAATTGTTTATGCCAATTTTCCCTTTGACATTAACAACCAATGATTTAAGGATAATTCAATAAACATAAGATTTTAACTAATGAACTGATACACAGAATCATCTTTAAGAACAATGATTTGATAAACATTTTAACGATCCAATCATTTACAGATCATAAATCTGATCAAAACTACAGTTACAAATCCATCATCTTTTAAAAAGCAAGAAAATGAATTATGAATGTCCTATCTTTTTGATCTAATTATCCACAGTACATACCTAATAACCTTTCTCCTTCTGCTTTGATAAATCTTCCTTAGCCTTTTTTCTCTTTGATTTTCCGACCCCCTCTTTGTTGAATGCTCTCTTCTATTTATAGATTTATTAGTGGGTCCCACTTGTCCCGATACCCTCTATCGTTCTCCTTATTATATTAGGATCGGGATGTTTATAAGATTGACAGGTCATGCCTTTTGTTTTTTGGTCCGCTACCTTGTATGGTTTACACGTGCTCTTCGTTCCTTGAGAATCAGCTTTGTCACGATCATACGTGTCATAAAAGTAATTATCGCCTTACTTTCCCCCTCCATTTTCATCATTATTCTTACTTTCCCGTTTGATACGCATTTAATGCTAATCTGCTTTGATCAGTGTGATGTTACTTTCCCGATCCTAGGTGTCGATCATGCAGAGATTTGCTCAGTCTTTCACATCTGTTCCGTTTCGATCCTTCGATACGGCTTTGATTCTGTGTTTCTCATTCTTCTTAATTTCATTGTTTTCTTCTTAATCGCCCTACACGTGTCGCTCTTCTTTTATTTCCCAACAACAGCTAACATGGAGCATGGTTTTCCAATGATTTAGCTGAAACTCATAAATAAACATTGATAAGCTCTACTCCTCTTGATGTAACAAATTTTGATATAACGAATTTTATTAGCCATCTGAGCTAATTTTTAAATACATTTAATATGCGGTTGCAGGGCGTAAAATAGGCGAGTATAGAAACTAGAGACAGTGAGTATTAAAGAATCAAATAAAGCTTCAGAGTAACAAATGATCATGGAGATTGGAGATGGTATTTTTCTTAATGGGAATCGAACACTTACTTTTATTAAAGTGTGGCTTTAATGGTAATAATAATAAACTTGCTACTAATTGCAAAATGGAATATATTTTTCTATATAAGGCCCTTCTTAAATCTCTGATATCATATATCATATACTACTAGTACTATTACAAACTAATGGCCGCTCAAATTCACAGGTTACATGCTCAAGAAGAGTTCAAAAACTGCTCAGCAGACCAATTTTATGGGTTTCTTAAGAATGATATGACTAAGCTCCCGCAGGTTGCCCCTCACATCTTCAAGAGTTTCCAAATTCTTGCTGGAGATGGAAAGAATGCAGGCACCGTAAGGCTCTCGAAAATTGCTATGGGTAAATATCTGTAAAATTTAGTTAACCATGAATTTATCGAATTATGACCAAAAATTCACACCTTGTTTATTAAGATATGACTCGTGATCTGAATCTGATTCGACGTCTGACTCGGCTGGAGTTAGCTGTCAGATCGTTTTATATTTTTGATGTTTGACTTAAGTTCTGATTTGGTTCATAAATTTAACTCAAAACTATTTGAATTAAATATTATTTTATACGTGACTCGTTAGACATAAATCTAATTGGATTCAAAAAAAATAATGATAATTTTATATCTGATAATTTTTGAGTCAAATATAATGAATCAGATCCAGAAATATTAAGAAAGATTCAAATAAATCAACGTATTAAGTAGAGTTTAAACATATATAGCAGCTAGCCTAGGTGATTACGATATCATTATTTGAACACATTTTTTTATATGTTGTTGTCTAGGGACTTCCCATGAGGAGATGGTGAAGGATAAGGTTGAAGCCGTTGATGATGAAAGTAGGACTGTTACTGTTAATGTGATCGATGGAGATATCTTGCGTATGTATCCAAAGTTTGAGTACACATTGGCTGTAACTCCAGCAGTTACACAAGGAGCACGAGCAAAGCTTCTTATTGAAATTGTCCTTGGAGTATGAGAAAGTAAATGAAGATGTCCCTCATCCACATGAATAGATGGAGTTCGCATTTTCTGCTAATAAAGCCGTTGCTAGCCATCAAGCCAAGAAGGCCTAATCTAATTTATGAATACATGCTGGTTGTACTAATGATGCTTGTTTAAGCCAAAAAATCCTTTCAGCTAAACAACCAATCAAATTCTGGGATTCAAGTTAAATAAATGTAAACTTACAATAGAGAAACATTCTTTTATATAATAAAGAATCATACTTTTCCAAATTTTCTAAACTCAATACAATTAATCATCCAGGTTTTGTAATTTCTGGGTTTATAAAATTGGTTACAAAAAATTCCTTTCAATACAGAAATTCATACATTATATCATTATTTCCCATAGGATCGTACCTAAAAATTTCTTTCCTCCTTTTCTCTGGTCTTTTTCTCTCTCTCTTTTCCGTCCCCCTCCTTGTTGTTTGATCTCTTCTATTTATAGATCCATCTTTCTGGGTCGCTCTTTATGCAACGTGTCATTTTCTATAGCCTGGTCATCGTTTCTGGATCAATTCTTCTTTGGGCCGATCCATCTTGTCTCGATGTATCTATCGTTCTTGTATTTTGTCTTTTACTTGGTGCGATCATATAGATGACAGATCACTTTTAATTACTTCCTGATTCGATGCTTTATATGTTCGACGCGTGTTTCCTTATCTTTAAAGACTTCTGTAATCTCGATCATTTAAATGTTAGAGTAATTATTACAATTTACTTTCTCGACCATAGAGTAATTATTACATTGTACTTTCTCGATCCTAAAATAATATAGTAATAATAACTTTTTACTTTCCCGATCAGTTATCATTTAATGCTGTTTGTTTTGTTCGATGGTGTTCCGCTTTCTCGATCTTATGTGTCATTCATGCGATTCATCGCTCAGATGTCAGGAAACGTCTCGTGTCTTTCTTTTTTGAAATTTGATATCTTTAATAATGATCCTATGTTTCTCACCCGTTTTTAATCTGGTTGCTTCTTAACTTGATCTTCTTCCACGTGTCATGCTTCTTTAATTTACTAACAATGCTTAAATATTATTAGCTTAAACATGCTCTGCATAAATAAGACTTTTAAGTACTCGATCCGTTCAATGCATGATCCCGTTAATTTGCTTCACTAATTAACATTGATAATCAAGTTTCATTTGATTAAATGAAGGGTCGTATGTTTATAATCTAATTTGGATCTGGATCATAGAATATGCACTTGATGCAAAAGGTTCGTAGACCGACCAAAAATTAGTCTAATTATTTATTTTCTTATTAAAATACTCTTGTAAAAATGATAATGATATCTTACACTAATACTATTTTCAAGAGACAATAAATTAGAAAGTAGAATTTTTGTAAAATGGTCTTTTATTTATGTTTAATTTTTGTAAAAGGGTCGTACGGTGTTAGCTTGACAAAATTCAAAAAATCTGGCTTGACGATCTTTAATCAATTTACGATCCAAAAACATTAACTGCATATTTTACGATTCAGACCCTAATTAAACTATAAAATTATTATCCTTTTATAAAATATCTCTTAAATGAAGTTTAAAATTAAAAAAAAAAACAAAGTTCATCATTTAGGGATCAGTATGTCAAACAGTTTTGTTGGTAAATTAAAGAAGCACGACACGTGGAAGAAGATTAAGATAGGAAGCAGTCAAATTAAAAAGAATGAGAATCACATAATCAAATAAGCATTGAAGAGATCGAGTATCAAATAGATACAGAACATTTCCCGAAAGCAGAACGATGAATTGCATGAAGGACACATAAGATCGAGAAAGTTGGATTACATTGAACGAAACAAACAGCATTAAATGTTGTTTGATCGAGAAAGTAAAGGTAATGATTACTCATATTATTTTAATGATCCAGATAAAAGAAGTTTATAAGGATAGGAAGACACGTGTTGAATGTGAAAAGCATCGTACCAAAAAGCAATTAAGAGTGATCTGATAACTATATGATTGCACCGATCAAAAGATGAAATAAAAGAACGATGGATACATCGAAATAAAATGGATCGAACCAAAGAAGAATCAAACAAAGAACGATGAAAAGTCTGGAGAACATGACACGATGAATAAAGGGGGACCCAGTAAATAAATCTATAAATAGCAGAAACCAGGCAACAAAGGGAGGGTCGGAAAAATTAGGAAACAAAGGGAGGAAAACTGAGGAATAGAGAAGATTTCTAGGTATGAATTTATGGAGAGTAGCTAGATTGAACTAAGATTTTGTGTTATATCTTCTTAATTGAAAAGTGTAAAGATCATAAACTGAAAATGATAAATTGGGTAATCATATGTATCAGATCCTATGGAAATGATTTTATAAAATTGGTATAAGGATGTTTCTCTATTACTCGATTTCAATCTTTAATTTACATGCAAGAGTTTGATTGGTTGTTTAGTCGAAATTTTTTTTGGCATAAATAAATCTCTTGCAGCTGCAAATAGTTTTATAGGGATTAACTGTTGAACTTTGATATGAAAATGTGGACGCGAGGTATAAATTAAACTAGGTGCTGGGGGATTAAAGAAAAGGACATGAATAAAGAGCCAAGTATTCTCGGCGCCCCAAACTAAAAAAGGCGACTACAACTAAATTACCGTTTGCATGGTTGGAGGCCGACGTTGGAAAAGCAGGGAAATATTAGAGTGAAAATTGAAAGACTTTTGTAGTGGAATTAGAAGAAAAGAAAAGAAATGATTTAAGGTTACTGGTTAACTTTTGGGCCACAAGGCAGATTTTATTTTCCTGGAAAAGCAATTTAAAATATAGGATTTGTAAAAATTAGATAGTCCCTCCCTAGTAAGTAAGTTTGTGAATTATACCTATAATTCGTGAATCCATCTATATCGTCTGAATCTGTCAGTGTCATTTGTATGTTTGGAATTCCGATTTAGTCTTACTAATTTCCAGTCTAAAATAAATTATATACGTATTTATAAATCACCGAACAATCAGCTCATATAATATTTTGCACATCATCACCAAATTATCATTCTCTATCATAATTTGGTCTTTAAAATCTTACACACACCTATCTAAACCTTATACCACATGCGTACACATTATTTATTGATTTATCTTAACATAATTTAATTTATAAAAAGGATATTATTATTGGCAGGGTGATATCATTTTATATATAACAAATAAATATTAAACAATCCTATCCGTCCGATCGATTAAACGGTATTAACCCCACTAACAATGGTATACACTTTATAAATAAACCGTGGATTAAAAACCTACCACTTTCTATTTCTCTTTAGTTTTTGGTTGGTAAAAGAACTCTACTACATTAAAGCTGGGACACTTTGTCGAGGGTTTTGGATGATGATTTCTGGCCACCTTGGTTGAAGTTTCTGCCATCATATCTTTCTTTTTTCTTCTTCGCTTTTTTTTAAGCAGCCATCATCTATCTATTACTATCCAACAATTATATTTTACTATCCACTAGTTTTTTTCTTCCATACACACTCTTGGCTTGTTCTTTGAACATTAAACTATAAATACGTGTATCCAACTTAAGAAGAAAACATACATTTTCAAGAAACCTAAAAAACTCTCATTTTGCTTTCTATTTTCAAAAGACACTCCAACCTGAATTACCAAGTTAACTATCTCCTTCACTTAGCAATGGCATCTAGTACTAAGAACTCTCTCTCCGTGCTATTCATGGCTTTGGTCCTCATGGCTGTAGTAACTGAATTGGCAAATGCAAGTTCCTTCACAGTGTACCGTTTATCAGGTTGCAGCGGCGAATCTCAAACCTATCGATGTGGATGCAACAACCTTTTATATATGGGTGGTTATCGATTTACTTACAATGGTCAATCTGCTAGATTGTATAACACTGGGAATTGTCTGGGTGCGAGCGTTACTACTTTGAGAGGCAGTGGCAGTCGGTGCGCCGGCATTGGATGGAAGAGTGTTAACATCCAGTGTTAAGTAAATCCAAGTGTGGATGTCTCTACTGTGAGACAGACATTATATATGCGTTTTAGGAATGGGCCTTGCAAGTATGCGTATATATGTATCGTACGTTGTTTCTGTTTTGTTTTTTGAAGCATTTATGTATCGTAATGATAGCTATATCATTACGTGCTTCCTAAATAAAAAGTTTGTATAAGTTATGAATAAAGTATGGCCATTTCATTACGTGCTTCCTAAAAGTATTATAAAAATTATAAATATATTATGGTATAATCCGTGCCTTAGCGATAAACTTTGGGTTGTTGTTATTGGGGAATGTTGTTTTTAATATATTTGATGTTTGTCCTGTAAGCGTATTTTTTATACTATAATGGTCTCAATTTAGTTGAAATCTTTTAGGATTTATTTTTAGTCCCCAGATAGATAAAGGATTCTTTTTTTAATTTATTTATCCAATAAAATTAGACCATTAGAAATAAATTAAAAAAAATAGAAGATTTAAAAAAAATATAAAATTTATTATTAAATTATATAATATTATTGACCGTTGTGTCAAAAACATTTGAATCCAAGCCTCGAAAATTAATTATTAGAAAGCCCACGGTTTATTTTGAGTTATTGTAATTTATAAATAACTTATTTTTATACTTAATTTCTTTACCATTGGATGTATGTCGAAGATCAAGATGAACTCTTAAAAAATAAGAAAATCATTCTCAACCATCCATCCACTTAAATCTGATGATGGTGAAACTAAGTAGAAATTAGGTTAGAATTTTTAAGTTAAGGGATCAGTTCCTATTTGTAAATACAATTTATCTTGTCAATTCTTAACTTGATATCTTTTCGAAAATAGAAAGTGACCTATTATTTTCTTAAGGGAAAATAAACCTAAAAATAAAATGATGTTTAAGTAAAAATACATGTAAAACATAGAATATCATAAAAGAGAGGAATAAATCTGTAATGATCTGATCCTCTACAGATATTGTTCTCACTTAGCCACTGTGGTTATCCGGCAGTGTGGGGTTTTTCAACGGGCACCGGTGCAGTTATCCAGCAGAAGCTTCCCAGTAGGTCATCCATCCCTAGATTACTCGCGTCCGAGCACAATTAAATGGTATCAGAACCGATGATGGGCTACCTACCAAGGGTGAGAGTGTGCGCTGGACGAGATTTTTCAGGTATTGGTCTCATGGGTGGCAGGGAACGTTGGAAATATGGACTTGAATATATATTCCGGAGCCGAGGACGACTCCAATTTAAGGTGGTGGTATTGTAATTCCACAATTCGTCGAATGGAATATAGGTAATGGTTTGTCCTTTCCTAACACCGAGGCCTTTTCAGCACAGTTGGCTCCAGAGTTAGCAAAAAGATCTGTAATTAAGCGTGCTCGGGAGGGAATAATCTAAGGATGGGCGACCTTCTGGGAAGCTGCTGCTGGATAAACACAGCGGTGCCCGTTGAAAACCCCACACGGTCGGGTAACCATAGTGTCTAAGCGGGGACAATATCAGTGGAGGGACGGGTCATTACAAAATAATACCATAGCCGACGACAGATCACCTGCCGAGGGTTAGAGAGTACGCTGGATGGAGTGTTCCAGGTATTGGTCTCTTGGGTGGCAACGAACGTCGAAGATCTGGGCTTGTATATTCCGGAGCCGAGGATGGCTCCAATTTAAGGTGGTGGTATTGTAATACACTGATTCGGCAGGTAGGGTTCGCCAAATGGAACATAAGTAATGGTTTGTCCTTTTCTGAAACCGAGGCTTTTTCAGCATAGTTGGCTCCAGAGTTGGGAAAAAACTCTGCAGTTAAGCATGCTCAGGCGGGAGTAATCCACGGATGAGTGATCTCCCGCGAAACTGCTGCTGAATAACCGCAGCGGTGCACGTTCAAAACCTTACACTGTCGGATAACCGCAGTGGCTAAGTGGAGACAATATCCGTGGAGGGACGGGTTATTACAATTTTAAAACGCCGATTCGGCAGGTAGAGTTCGCCAAATGGAATATAAATAATGATTTGTCTTTTCCTAAAATCGAGGCATTTTCAGCATAGTTGGCTCCAGAGTTGACAAAAAGCTCTGCATTTAAGCGTGCTCGGGCGGGAATAATCTAAGGATGGGTGACCTTCTGGGAAGCTGCTGTTGGATAAACGCAGTGGTGCCCGTTAAAAACCCCACACTGTCGGATAACCACAGTGGCTAAGTGGGGACAATATCGATGGAGGGACGGGTCAGTACAAAATAATACCATAGCCGACGGCGGATCACCTGTCGAGGGTTAGAGAGTACGCTGGATGGAGTGTTTCAGGTATTGGTCTCATGGGTGGCAACGAACATCGGAGATCTGGGCTTGTATATTCCGGAGCCGAGGACGGCTCCAATTTAAGGTGGTGGTATTGTAATACCCTAATTCGGCAGGTAGGGTTTGCCAAATGGAATATAAGTAATGGTTTGTCCTTTTCTAAAACCGAGGCCTTTTCAGCATAGTTGGCTCCAGAGTTGGCAAAAAGCTCTGCAATTAAGCATGCTCAGGCGGGAGTAATCCATGGATGGGTAATCTCCTGGGAAACTGCTGCTGGATAACCGCAGCGGTGCACGTTCAAAACCTTACACTGCCGGATTACCGCACTGGCTAAGTGGAGACAATATCGTTGGAGGGACGGGTTATTACAATTGTAATAACCCGATTCGGCAGGTAGAGTTCGCCAAATGGAATATAAATAATGGTTTTTCCTTTCCTAAAATCGATGTCTTTTCAGCACAATTGGCTCCAGAGTTGACAAAAAGCTTTGCATTTAAGCGTGCTCGGGCGGGAATAATCTAAGGATGGGTGACCTCCTGGGAAGCTGCTGCTGGATAAATACAGCGGTGCCCGTTGAAAACCCCACACTGTCGGATAACCGTAGTGGCTAAGTGGGGACAATATCCGTGGAGGGACGGGTCATTACAAAATATTATCAGAGTCGACGACGGATCACCTGCCAAGGGTTAGAGAGTACGCTGGATTAGGGGTGCACAAACCCGACCCGACCTGCACCCGCCCAAATTTACCCGACCCGCACCCGGCCCGCCGATGAACGGGTTGGGTGCGGGTTTTTTAAAACCCGTCATCTAGCAGGTCGGGTGCAGGTGATAGCTCCTCTCACCCGACCCGACCCCTCCACCCGCCGAAATTTCACACTTTAGTTTGGCACGCGAGATTCCAGCATTCACTTCACTTACACTTACTGTATTTGTTTGTTCTTCGGTAGAGTAAGTAGCAAAGGGTTCTTCATCTCTGTTACAGGCGAGAGGCGAGAGGCTTCGATCAGATTCAGGTAACGTAACACTCTTTCTTAATCTGAACTCTCATTTTTGTTAAGTTTGTGAGTTGCTGAGACTACCTAAGTAACCTAACTCGAAGGAATAGTTGCTTGCAGTTGCAGTTGCACTCGAAGAAATAGTTGAAGAAAACTAGAAAATTTGAATCAAATTTTACGTCAAAAAAAATTAGTAAATGGAACCCAAACCTTCATTTCTCATGAATCACCTAATGTTTTGTATTAATTTGTCACTTGATGAAATTAAAATTTTAGGGTTCAGTAAAATTTGGGGATTTTTTTTCTTCTGCAATTTAGGATTTTTTTTTCCTGTAATTTAGGGATGTTTGCACTTGTTTTGTTAGATCTCTTGTACGGTACTACACATACTTTTCAGTTTGGGATTTTGATATTTTGAGGAGATGAGCAGCCAACTGTAGAGTCCTTAAACCTCATTCTGATTATTGAAAGTGACCTTAAAAGCGTGATAATACACTAATTTGAAAAAGGATCTTTTGATTTTTCACAAAGTATTTTTGCTTCATAGTTCTTGAATTCTTGCTTGTGAGGATATGATCATTATGTCTACTGGAGTCTGGACAACTTAGTTGCTTTGAGTCTCTGATAACTTAGTTGCTTCATATTTTCTTTTTTATTCTTTTGAGGTGAAAAGAAAGGATTTTTCTATAACTAGGAACTTGAAGCACATGGGATATACTATCCCAATGAGCCATCTACGGTTGTACCTTCTGCTTTTTTCTATCTTAAGACTTTTTGCTTTTTAGCTGAATGAAAAGAATCTTTTTTTGGAGCTGGACTGGGTACACCTCTGGGTCTGAATATATACTATAAGTTAGGAGTGTTTCATGCGTTGTTGGATGATGACAACAGTAATGCCAAGATGTCTTGTTTTTCATTCTTGAACTTTGGTTTTTGTATATACAAGGTCAGAGGTGATTATTATGGTGGAGAAACTGAATTTGAATCTTAAAATCGAATTGAGTGAAATTTAGGAAGGTAAGAAGTTTTGAATCAATTGTGGATGCCATTGCCATGTTCTCAAAAATTGTGGGTTTTTTTCAGTGAAGTTTGGGTTGGATTAGGTCATGATAGGTAGGCAATGAATATTCTCAACAGCTATTTAGGGGTCCTATGATTTTAAGTAGCCATTAAGGTCAGTAGAATAGGACTTAGGGGTCCTGAAGACAAATAATTGTAGCATTTTGAGCAAGGGCAGTAGACTAGGACTTTAAGTAGCCATTAAGGTCCTATGTCTTTAATCATTTTTTGTCTTTTGTTCGGAATTACTTATTTGAATACATCTACTAACACAAAAAATGCAATTCTGATACAGGCAATCTTGCTGATTTTCTTTTCAGAACTAGGAGACAAGACCTTCTCTATTGCGGTAAGGCTGCTCTGTATCCCTGTGATGTGACTGTGTAGCACTTTTATCTCAAAGTATAACCATCAGATCAGTATTACACATCTTGCATCCTCATTTTCCTACTCGTCACACTACTGGTCACATTACGTTTTTGCTACACTTATGCTCTTACACTAGGAAGTCAATAGTACGAGGTGTTATATGATGAACAATGCATGAGATCAGGTCACATGATATGGATCCTCTGTGGCTCTATGCGCATTTGGTGGGTTTTTGTGAGAGATTGTTTAAGTAGATAAATTAACTAAAAGATCACTAGTGATTTGGACCCCTCGTACTACTTTACCAAATAGAGAACACTGGTGGATCGATTAGGTACTGTACTACTATGCTCAAGTTAGATATATAAATCAATAGTTTTTGCTATATTCTTAACATTGTTATGGATGTGTACATACTTCTGTTATCTATGTAAGCCTGTTGTGCAGTCAGAATTTGTTGTTTTAGTTTTCATTGCACCTTAGCAGGCCTGCTAAGAAGTCTGTAATCTGCTATTTTGTTTCAAGGAGTTTGAGACTTTGGATCTTTGTGGAATGTGCTGAAATTGCTTGAATGCTCAATAATTCCAGTAAGCCTGATTTGCTAGTTGCCTAATTTGCTAGTTACCTATGAGTTTATTTATGACTTTTTGAATGTCCTTGTCATTAGTTTTGCAGTTACTTGTGTAATACCATATACTTTCATGTTGTAACTGTTGGTTTTGTTGTTTGCAGGTTGAAGCTAAAAGGGCTTTATCAAAAGAAGAGAAGAAACTGGAGAATGGATGCCTAATTGACTGAAGATTTCTCCAAATGTCAGTGCTTGTAATGAGTATTTGGATTCATTGCATTTTCATAAATGTTGAAGTCACTTTGACTTGTATTTGGTTTCTTTCACAGTAACTTCATGAATCATAATGACTTGTATTTGGTTTCTTTCATAAATCTTTCTTGTTTAGTCAGGATTAAGAGAGTTTAGAAGTTAGAAAAAGTTTAGATTTAGAACAACTATTTTATAGGATGTCAGGAATCAGGATTTGTGGAGGAATGAAATCTGGGCGGGTGACCCGCACCCGACCGACCGTAAAGTCGGGTCAGACCCGACTCGACCCGTCCTACGGCGGGTTGGGTACGGTGAAAAAATGGTTACCCGCTAACTGGCGGGTCGGATGTGGGTGAGGCCAAACCCGACCCGACCCACCCGATGTGCAGCCCTACGCTGGATGGAGTGTTCCAGGTATTGGTCTCATGGGTGGCAATGAACGTCGGAGATCTGGGCTTGTATATTCCGGAGCCGAGGACGGTTCCAATTTAAGGTGGAGGTGTTGTAATACCCTGATTCGGCAGGTAGGGTTCGCCAAATGGAATATAAGTAATGGTTTGTCCTTTCCTAAAATCGAGGCCTTTTCAGCACAATTGACTCAAGAGTTGGCTAAAAGCATTGCAGTTAAGCGTGATCGGGCGGGAGTAATCTAGAGATGGGTGACCTCCTGGGAAGCTACTGCTAGATAATCGTAGCGGTGCCCGTTGAAAATCCCACATTGCTGGATAACCGCAGTGGCTAAGTGGGAACAATATCGGTGGAAGGTCGGGACATTACAAATGGTATCATAGCCGACGACGGGTCACCTGCCGAGGGTGAGAGAGTACGCTGGACGGGATGTTCCAGGTATTGGTTTCATGGGTGGCAGGAAACGTCGAAGATATGGGCTTGAATATATATTCCGGAGCTGAGGACGACTCCAATTTAAGGTGGTTGTATTGTAATACCACAATTTGTCGAATGGAATATAGGTAATGCTTTGTCCTATCTAACACCGAAGCCTTTTCCGCACAGTTGGCTCCAGAATTGACAAAACAGCTCTACAGTTAAGCATCCTTCTTAACAAGGAGATAATTCTTACGCAATAATCATTGCCACAAACTTGCTATTATCTGCATTACGATACCACGATACAAACAGAATAAAGAAGATCAACATGGTTAAAAACCTAGCTCTTTCTTTTTATCTTTCGTTTTTGGTTGGTAAAAGATCAATACTGCTTTGCAATAATCATTGCCACAAACTTGCTATTATCTGCATTACGATACTACGATACAAACAGAATAAAGAAGATCAACATGGTTAAAAACCTAGCTCTTTCTTTTTATCTTTCGTTTTTGGTTGGTAAAAGATCAATACTGCTTTAAAGCTGGGACACTTCGTCGATGGCATGGCTGATAATTTTTGGCCGCCTCTGTTGAAGTTTTTACCATCATATCTTTCTAGTTTCTTTTTTCTTTCTTTTTCTTTTTCTTTTCTTCTTTTTCGTTTTCTTTTTTCTTTTTCTTTTCTTCTTTTTCGTTTTCTTTGAAGCAGCCATCATCTATCTATTAGTATCCACTAGTTTTTATTTCCATGCACGATCCCTCATTCTTGTCGCGTTCTTTGAACATTTAACTATAAATACGTGCATCCAACTTAAAGAAGAAAACACACAATTTCAAGAAACCTCCTACAAAATTCTCGTTTTGCTTTCTATTTCCATAATATCCTTCACTTAGCAATGGCATCTAGTACTAAGAACTCACTCTCCGTG
>JAJJMC010033089.1:396361-421460 GCA_023531435.1 Papaver californicum | reverse complement strand
ATTTGAAACATGGATTGTAGTACCAGAATCAATCCACCATGTATTATGATTAATATTAACCATATTATATTCATAAACAAACGCTAGAAAATTATCACCCTTTAATTGAGAAATGTCATAATTGACATCAGAAATATTTTCAGTTAAAATTGCTGCAAAGAAAAATATATACATGCTTATAAATAAAAATTTGAGACTTAAACTTAATCATGATTTACCAATGCAAGTCATGTATAAAAATATGAATCTAGTGATATAAAACTTGCATGTGGGCTAAAGTCCTACTCAAATTAGATTCATAAATTACATGATGAAACTATTAAACCATATTCATTCCTAAATTCCTGTGGGTAGATTAAGGAACATAATTCAATATTTCACCCCAATTATCATACAAATATAATAAAATTTCTTGTGGGCATATTTCATCATATTACGTATGATTAATTACAAATTTATGTCTACTTTCCATATGTGATTTCTTAAGAAAATTTTAAATAACTAGAGATGTTGTGGCTACTCTCTAATTACTAAAATTATTAAATCACTTGACATAATCTTTGTTTATGTACAATCTTAATGATCATAATATATATAACTAATTATTTATAACCATTGCACATGTCAACAAACAATAATACAACAAATATTCTAGAACAAAATTAATATGATTAAACATATTATAGTGACCGGAAAACTAGAAGGTCACATTCTAACGTTCGTTTTAATTTGAGGTCTGAATATATTTTATTTCGTGTACTTAATGTTCCGTACTAGAATTCGCGGAATGAATTCAGCCAAATAATCTCCATAACTGTTAGCCCATTAACTACAATTAATTACTGAGCCCATTAAATCAAATCATGTTTATCACAAAAATAAGCAAGACCATGTGAGTGATCAAGAACATGATTTTTAGGTCACGAGACGACTCGTACGAGTCATGTCAATAAATTTGTAACCGAGTCATATCAATAAATTTGTAACCGAGTCATATACCAAATCGTTTCTTCCAAAGATAAGTCAAAGTCAATATCCAGTCAATATCCAGTCAATATCCGATTCTTGACCAGAGTCAACCAAATCCTCAATAGAAAATGCGGAAATTTAAAGTAAAATTAAAATGAATTGAGACTCGAACTAGGGATCTCACGTTTCACATGCCTACCAGTTATCCATTGTTCCCACTCTAATCTCACGAAATTATAACTAACGTTTCCATCAGATTTTCATGGACTGAAATTATTGAAACAGGAATAATCGATGGACAAAACAAACTGGATTCTACTAGTTGTACTCCATGTTGAGAACGCCGTATAAAACCCATCAGTGAATGAAACTATTCGAACGGAAAATTGAACTGGTTCCCACTTTTCATCATTAACTCACTTTTAATATACATGCTATGGATTGATTCTTAAAACATTAATACCTTTCAAGGTTGGACGGATGTTATCATTATCAAGAGAGAGGTCAATGTTTAAGCAGGTCATTAATATAAGAATTCTTAAACATGTTATACTAAACCGAATCTTTTGGGATACATCAGGAGAATGTTAAAAAGAAAGTTTGGAATAATTCTTCTGATGTATCATGTTAATGATAAAAACGAAATTTTTTGGAACAATTCTTAAACATCCCAAATTACTTAATTAAGGCAGATGTTAATTAAAGAGCTCTCGTACCAAATGTAAAACCTAAACATGTATATTCTATCACAATATGAACATACAAAATTAGAAGCGGAAGCAAAAGAAAGAGATTATAAATACCTCCAGCCATTGATCTTTAATCTTTGAGTTTGCCCTAATTTCTTGGTTGTTATGAACTTTGACTCCAAACCTTCCTTCTCACTTTTAGATGGTGTATATAGGATGAAAATGGTTTTGGTGACCTTCTGTTCGGTTTTTCTATCTTTCTGTAAAACTAACCTTAACCACCATAGAGCAGTTACCGATAGATATAGAGTGAGGTGGTTTTTCTAAAGGTGGAAGAGAGTAGTGGGGCTAATTGGGGCTAATGGGTCACATATCCTTTTTTCCCTTTATTTTAGCCCATATAGAAAAAAAAGGCTAACACCGCCCATATAAATCATGTAAAAAAAAAACTATGTCGCTCAAATTGAAAAAGATTGAAAAGACTAAAATCCATAAAAGCAACATCAGGGTTGTAGCTGGTCCAACGCCAAATCTCCTCCCAATATCTATCTGTCGAGAGCACGATGAAGTTTTTTTACGCATTCTTTGTGTTAATAAAGGTAAAACAAAATTTAACAATATGTTATTACAGTCTAAAAAATGAACGAAAATAATACAACGGTTCTCAAATATATAGACTAATGCACCCCGCCTAATAGCTTTGCCGGGAAAAATAAAATAATTCCAATAGCCCTCTGGTTGGAGTAGGTTGAAGAACTTTAGCCACTCCAAATTTTCTAAGTAAACATATCTGCCAATTGATCGTTTGAACGGAGAAAGGAAGGAGACAGTAATTTCGATTGATTTTTTTCACACAAGAAAAGGCAATCAAGCTCATTGTCCTTTATGCCTTCGTGAAAAACATGATTTTCGACAATGTTTAAAAAGCGGCCTTATTATCACAAAACAAGGATATAGGTTCTCGATGTGAAACACCTAAAGTATTAAGAGGTATTTCAACCACTGAAATTACAAAATAAAGAGTAGCTAAACCTCGGTATTCCTCTTCTACCAAAGAGCGAGAAAATATAGGTTGTTTTTTAGATTTCTAAGAGAGAAAGATATATCCAAAAAGAATACAAAAACCTTACATAGAAAGAAGGGAAGTCGGACATTTAATCCAATCAAAATCATTATAACCACAATTATTGTTGGAAAAAATGATTTAGAAATGATTTTAACTTGATCTTGGTAGAAATGGATCTTAGGGCCAATGGGTCACTAAGAAACACTAGTTCATTTGGGTGAAAATATAATTTTCATTAATTTGTGAATGAAGAACCTTTAGTTTAGTCCCACATTGGACAAACTAGAGATGAGTTCTCCTTTTATTAACACAAAACTTGCAACTAAGGGAGGGCCCTTAGGGTATATAAGCTTTTATGGTTGGAGGACCGAAGTACGCATGTTTGCGGCTTGCGGGCTTGTGGAGCTTGCGGACCAACCAAGACTTACGTTTTTTAAACATAAATTATTTTATTAAATTTTATTTTAATATGGGGGCGTCTGACCCGACGAGAATAATTCTTGTCATAATTGAAAATGAATTTTTGTCGTTTTATTACCGTTACAAAAAAAATTTCGCACTTAATTTTATGATTAATGATAAAATTTATTCTCAATTAATTTTGGGCTGATTTCACTCCTTTCTTTGGCTATAAAAGAAAAATAAGTTTTTTTATTTCAACTCACTCCAGAGCAGGCTACTATCCCTAGCTCTTTTCCCTTCTTCTCGCTTTGTTGTGCGCACTTTGCTTGTTTATTTCTCTTTTTTTCAATTGTTGTTAAGTTCGTATGAGGGTGATTTGAGTTGTGCTAATTCAAATCATAACGGGCAGTTCTATCCTGGACACAACATCTTTGTTGTGGTATAGCATCTCTCATTATTGAGGAGTACCCGAGAACTATTGTGTTAAGGACAATTTGCTGAGCAGGTGGCTCTGTCCTAGTGTGTGCATCAACATCAGAGTGTTCATTATTTTTCCTAACGATAACAGTTTGTTCCTGTTTAATGTTTTCCATTGTCTGCAGAAACAACAATCTTAACACAATAGTTACTTCTGTTTCAATGGCTAAGAGTGATGTTGACAGACCACAGAAGTTCTATGGGAAAGACTTCAAAAGATGGCAATCAACAATGTTAATTTTTCTGAGTTATCACATGTTAGATGAATTAGTTTTGAAGCCTTTTGATGAAAACTTGAATGACCCGAAAAATGAAGGAGAGTATGAAGGTTGGAGTAGACAGAACTATATGGCCAAAAACCATATCCTTAACTGTTTAGAAGATGCCTTTTATGACTTCTATAATGTAAAAGAAAATTTTACTGAATTTGATTTTTGGGATGCCTTAGAAGCTAAGTATGAAGCAGAAACGGCTGGTAGTAAGAAGTTTTTAGTTGCCCGGTTCCTGGAATACAAAATGGCTAATGACAAATCTGTGGTGGACCAATTTCTTGAACTTCAGCAAATTATTAACGAAATCATTGCTGAAGGTATGGTGATTGATAAAACGTATCAAGTGTCTGCGGTGATTGAGAAATTACCTTCTTTTTGGTCTGAATACAAACGAAGATTGAGGCATGAAACTGGTGAAGTTAGCATGGTTGAATTGGGTAAGAAGATTCAAGTGGAAGAATCGTTGTGTTCAAAAGACAAGAATGTATCTTCTGCAAGGGACATGTCCAACAAAGCTCATGTCAGCGAACACAAATCTTTCGCAAGCCTGGACCACAACAAGCGCAAGCCTGGATCGCACAAAAAAGGTATTTTCCCGAAACCAAAATCTGGCATTGGTAAAATTAAAGGTGCATGTTATGTTTGTGGTATTCCTGGACATATGGCAATACACTGTAGGAAGCGTAAAGACTATAATGCTAAGAAGCCCAATGCCAATTTAGTTGAGAGCAACAAGAACGAGTTTTCTGGTACGGTGTCTGAAGTAAATCTGGTAACCAATGTGAGAGACTGGTGGGTAGACTCTGGTGCTAACAAACATGTTTGTGGAAACAAAGATATGTTCACCTCCTATCAGAAGGTAGGGGAAGGAGAAAATTTATATATGGATAACTCATCCGCAGCACAGATTGCGGGAAAAGGCAAAGTTGGGCTGAAGCTCACTTCGGGAAAAACTCACATTGAATGAAGTTCTACATATTTCGGACATTTGCAAGAATCTTGTATCTATTGGTGTGTTAGATGAAAGGGATTTAAACTTGTATTTGAATCTGGGAAATTTATTATAACTAAAGGAAAAGATTATGTAGGAAAGGGCTATAAGTCTGAGGGTTTATATAAATTGAATGTAACCTCTGTTGAAAAGAATTAAAATGATTCTTCTTATGTTTGTGTGTCATTGAATGTTTTGCATGGTAGACTTGGTCATTTTAATTATAAATCAATGAACAAACTGGTCAGCATAGGCTGCATTCCAAAATTTACTTTGGAAAATGAACATAAATGTGAAATATGCGTAGAATCAAAATATGCTAAAAAGTCTTATAAGAAAATTATTCAGAGAAATTCTAAACCCTTAGAATTAATTCACACAGACCTAGTTGACATAAAATCAGTTCAAACTAGAGGTGGTAAAAAATGGTTTGTCACATTCATAGATGATTGTACGAGGTACTGTTATATTTATTTACTTAAGGGTAAGAATGATGCCTTAGAAGCCTTTAAGATATATAAACTAAAAGTTGAAAACCAAATGAGTACTACCATTAAAACCGTTAGGTCTGACCGTGGTGGTGAATATGTAATCCCTATATGAGATTTTTGCATGGAACATGGTATTATTAATGAAGTAATCCCTCCTTATTCACCACAATCTAATGGTGTGGATGAACGGAAAACTCGAACCCTTAAGGAGATGATGAATGCCATATTAATTAGTTCAAGACTACCTGCGAACTTGTGGGGGGAGGCCGTCCCCTCAGCTTGCTATGTCTTGAACAGAGTTCCCTTTAAAGGATCAGGCAAAATTCCATATGAGTTATGAAAATGTAGACAACCTAAAATAACCAAGATAGGATAAAGTTTCCATTCCTCCACCTAAGATAACCAAGATAGGAAAAGGTAGGCAACCTTCTTATGCATACTTTAAAGTGTGGGGGTGTTTGGCTAAGGTTTCTATCCCTCCACCCAAGAGGAACAAGATAGGACCCAAAACTGTTGATTGTGTCTTCATAGGGTACCCTGAACATACTACTGCATATAGATTTATGGTTGTAAGTTCTGAAATAACAGAAATTGGTATGAATACCATTATGGAATCTAAGGATGTTGTGTTCTTTGAAAATGTTTTTCCTTTGAAATCTGAATCTCGCATGATATGTGTTGATCCCCAAGATGTCCCTTATACTAGTCAGTCACTACCTGTAGAGGAAGATGAATTTGAGCGTAGAAGAGGTAAAAGACTTAGAGTTGGAAATCTTTTGGGCCAGACTTCATAACTTGTTTAGCTGAGACTGATCCACATACTTTTAGAGAAGTCATGACTTCTTCTGAAGCTCCATGGTGGAAATAATCCACTATTAGTGAAATGGATTCCATTCTACAAAATGATACATGGGATATTGTAGATATACCTCTAGGATGTAAACCCATAGGTTGTAAATGGATCTTCAAAAGAAAACGTAAAGTAGATGGAACTGTTGATAGACACATTTTAGTGTCTAATTTGCACCTTAATTTCTAGTAAGTTAGTATTCGATTTTGCGTTTATTATGTGTTTTTATGCTTTTGTAGGTACATTAGAAGAATAGAGATTTGTGGAAAAATTGGCTTAAAAAGTGATAAAGGCACCCCAAGGACAAGTGTTATTGGCACCCCAAGAATGGATAAGGGACACCCCAAAATCGGCCGAGTCAACTCAGTCAACCCAGCGAGTCAACCCACCGGGTCAACCCAGCGAGTCTCAGCCGAGCCAGATTGGGACTTATCGGAAGTTCCTGGACAGTCCTGTACACTCAAAATCCACGAGATTTTCGAGTTGTTTTGCGATTCCAAGTACTCCACAAGCTAGAAGAGATTGATACAAGCCTCAACACGTCAAAAACAGAGGAAAATTGGCCGGAAATCACGGGAAACACTAATTTTCCGATTCCGGCTAGGAGAGGGACTATTTCATCAAATTGGGATAAGTATTGCGAGTTTGATTGGGTTTAGAACTCTCCCTAGGGTTTGTATACCCTATATAAACCAAGAGAAGCCAAGAGAAATCAATACGCAGCACTAGAGATCAATTCAGGAAATTTCCGGCCACTTCCTATCATCGCCGTTCATCTGCTGCTGCACCGGCCGGCATGTTCTTCATTCAGTCATCACCGGGGAAGACGACTCAGCAACATCTACATCTGTTGCTGATTCAAACTGTTCTGTTGCGTTTCCTCTTTACCTTTCTCTTAATCCTTTGTGTAACAGCTGAACCTTCTTCTGTAACGCATATACGCGTATCAAATCAGCTGTTACACCTATTTCACCTTGTAATCAATATTTTGAGCAATGAAAGAGTATTTTGAGCAAGTTTTCTCCACCATGAGCTAAGTTTATTTACTGGGATGATGGAGGAGGTTTTTCCCTCAATTTTATGTGGTAAGTCTATTTTTAATTAATTATTTATAATTCTTTACTTGTTAAATTGCATAGTTTCCGAATAGAAAAACGGTTTTCATTCAGTAGTGGTGTTTTTGTTTGATGGGTCATGCTGGGTGGACAACCTTTGATGTCCCATGCTTGTGATTTACCTCTACTTGTTTGCATAAAAACCTATTTTGGCAATATTTGAGCTTCATTTATTTAAAATAATTGCATGATTAATCACATAAATTGTTGGAAATAACTGATTCCTGATTCCTGGTTTTCTCCATATTTTCCATATATCATCTCTAGTTTATTTTCCTGATTTTTATTTAATTAGATTAAATCCATTATTTTCTAAAATCATTACCTTCACAAGTTCGAGAATCGAACACTTTATTTACCACTATTCTAAAACACATCAACTGTGGAAAAATATAAAGCTAGATTAGTAGCTAAAGGCTATAAACAAATAGAAGGTGTAGATTTCTTTGACACTTATTCACCTGTTACGAGAATTACTTCCATTAGGATGTTAATTGTTATTGTTGCCATTCATAACCTAGAGATACATCAAATTGATGTAAAAACATATTTTCTAAATGGTGAATTAGACGAAGAAATTTATATGGACCAACCTGAGGGCTTTGTAGTGAAAGGTTGTGAAAACAAAGTTTGTAAACTGAAGAAATTTTTGTATGGCTTGAAACAAGCACCTAAACAATGGCATGAAAAATTTGATCATGTAATGATTTCTAGTGGTTTTAAAATAAATGAATCTGACAAGTGTGTTTATACTAAACTTGTGAATGATGCTTGTGTGATTGTATGCTTGTATGTTGATGATATGCTTATACTTGGTACAAACATGGATATAATTAATTCCACAAAGAGCATGCTAAATGAGAACTTTGACATGAAAGACTTAGGCCTCGCTGATGTGATCTTGCGGGATTTCCCTTGCGGGCGCATCTAAGTCTGCGACCAACCAAGACTTACGTTTTTTAAACATAAATTATTTTATTAAATTTTATTTTAATATGGGGGTGTCTGACCCGGCGAGAATAATTCTTGTCATAATTGAAAATAAATTATTACCGTTTTATTACCGTTACAAAATAAATTTCGCACTTAATTTTGTGATTAATGATAAAATTTATGCTTAATTGATTCTAGGATGATTTCACTCCTTCCTTTGGCTATAAAAGAAAAATAAGTTTTTTCATTTCAACTCACTCCAGAGCAGGCTACTATCCCTAGCTCTTTTCCCCTCTTCTCGCTTTGTTGTGCGCACTTTGCTTGTTTATTTCCCTTCTTCTTCAATTGTTGTTAAGTTCGTATGAGGGTGATTTGAGTTGTGCTAATTCAAATCATAACGGGCAGTTATATCCTGGACACAACGTCTCTGTTGGGGTATAGCATCTTTTATTATTAAGGAGTACCCGAGAACTATTGTGTTAAGGACAATTTACTGAGCAGGTGGCTCTGTCCTAGTGTGTGCATCAACATCAGAGTGTTCATTATTTTTCTTAATAATAACAATGTGTTCCTGTTTAGTGTTAATAATGGTTTTAAGAATCATTTAAAAAAATAAATATATAAATCACAATGGAAATATGTGATAGCTAATTTCATATACGCGATAGTCATGACATACTTAAATTTTAAAGAGATGGTAATTTTATACTATAAATATGTATCGATACTGAAATCGATTGGGTAATGTATCTTGGGTATGGATGTCCGCACAACTTCTATATACGGCCTGTGATGAAAACTATTATTTCGTTATAAAACTGAATCACAGAGACATTTTCTTAACTAGTTAAAAATCGATTAAGTAATGTATTTGTTTGTACCGTAGGTGAAATTGTCATATTTTGGACCAGATTACGGTCTGGGCCGTCATTGGGTTACCATCCAAGTCTATTATCCCAATCAGTCAGTCCAGTCTGCTAGTCAGCTACAACCACTAGTAAAAGATCGATGGTCAAGTCAACCACCGATCAATGGTCAATATCAAGTGGCCCACTTTTGGCCCAGTTCGCCTGGCCCATTTATTGGTATATTTTTAGCCTAATTTATCCGGCTCGATTCGCATGCACACAAATGTTCTAGCTAGTCTACCTTCCCAATCAGATAAAGTCAAACATCCCTCCAACTAGTTTACCTTAGTCTTGCACTCCTTTCTTCAGGACAAAACTTAATCGTTAAACTCAAAAGGAAATCAACAATCAAATTCAATTATCGCCAGTCAAAGACAACAAAAGCCTGTTAAATCTGTTGGCCCATGGTACTTGGTTTGTTCCAACGAACCATTACCGGAACCCTAGAAGAAGGTTTTAAAAGTTTTTGTACTGCTTGCTGACCAAGTTATGGTAAGAGAAAGTTTGGAACTTTATGGATATCTTGTTGGACAAATTAGTATAATCCACAGATGAAGTTTATCTAAGAAATTAAGGATTCATCATAGAAACTCAATTGTATAATACAGGGGCTCTGATCCATAAAAGAGGAGGCTGAACCTAGAAAAAACCATGGGTATATTACATTTTTTTTAACCATGAGAAACACCATTGTATCCTGAAATCAATAAAATTATATCTCTTCACGGGAATTCGTTCGTGGAATAGGCATGACTCATCGAACCACGTTAAATCTACGGACTTCTTTATTTATCTTTAATTAATGTTTTATCCATATTTTACATCTATATTATCATCGAGATTGTTTGAGGTGAAGATATGTTTTCCCTAGACATTTTTGGCGCCAACTAAAGGGAAACAAGCGAAAGAAACGTGTATTCCCATACAAGAATAGTATATAAAACACTTGGAATCCTATTTGTGAAAAAGTGTCTAGATACAGTCAACAATTATCGACGCAGTTCGAAGTTTAGAGAAAGTGTTGCCTGAAAAATCACGGCGATGGATCACCGTAAAGATTGTTGAAATTGTTGCCTGAACGGTCGATCCACAACAAAGACGCGTGATATCCTATTAAAAGTATCCTGCAATTTAAGTAGTCAAAACTAATCTATATACAAGAATGATCATTAAAAGAAATTCCTATCCTCGATCGTGACAGGCAACACTAACATTCATCCTAGTAATTTGAAAAAGAATAATTCTCCTTCGGTGTTTTCTGGTGAGTGATTCTTAACTTAGTTGTCCCTTTTGAATATAGACCTTAAAATCTCCAATCTCTAGGATAGAATACTGCTGCAACTTACTCTTTTAGTATGTTATAATGACATTCCTCTTGATGATGCAATTCATGATTTTGAATTTTTGTATCCTTGGTCGACTTAATACAATTTCCAAACACTTTTTCTTTTTAATGCATAATTCTTAAGGTCCACGATTAAAATTCATAGCTTCTTATTACGTATGAGATTTTGGCAAATGACTCATCTATCATAGGTTTTATCTCTTTTCCAAAAAAAAAATCAATCAAAATGATCGAACTATGATTTTGTGTAATATTTCTTCTGCATTCTCATAAATCGTGCTTTACCTTTATGATTTTTTTGCATTTTACATCTTTCTTTGTATTTATTTTATGTTTATAATATTCTTGTATTTTCTAAAAACTACTGTGTAAACGTTTCTCATTTAGAATGAAACACCAATAGTTGTTTAATAAAATAAATAAATTAATTAATAAAGTGAGATTTATCTGCTCTGTTATTTGTAAGAAGAGAATGCTGATCATATTTTTCCTTCATTGTCGACATGCTAAGAAAGTTTGGTTTCACCTTGTGGTGACTCACTTTGTGCATGTTTTTAACAAAAATCTTCCTTTTCAATAGAAAAAAAAATCTCCATATGAATGTCACTACTCATGTACCCACTAAGTTAAAGGTGCATGCATATATTTTAATAAAATTGGTACTCCTTTGTTTCCTATATTTGGTGCAAACTTTTGATTGTTCAGTCCTCACAAAAAACTAGTACTTTAAAACTGTATCTAAAAAACGGGAGTGGTTAAGATTTTTTTGAGAAACGAAATCCGAATGCCACATAAAACCCAAAAAAAAAATATTGTATGTTAAGATATGGATTTTTTTAGAAAAATAATGGATCCCATCTGAATGTCACACAGGACCCAAAAAAATGATTTGCGTGTTAGTATATGGCTTTTGGATAGTTTTTATATTAAAATTTTAGTTGATTTTTTATTATTTATAAAGAACTTTTTTTTTTAATCGAATACTTTAAAAATTTGGAAAAATTTGAATATACCGAGTTATACTGACGAGAAAAAACAGATTAAAAATTACACAAAACATAAAAGAAATTATATTTGTGAGAAGATAATAACTCTAAATGATGGTGCCGACACAAAGATAATTATCACAAAATAATCATCGCCACAGTCATGTTATTATCTGCTATCTGTGATATGATACAAACAGAATGAAAATTAACATATTGATGGTTAAAGGTATAAAACGGAGCAGCACAACTCAATAAGAGGTGAGTCCGCCGTGTTATGTATCGTGTTAGAGATTAGGATGTATCGTACTGTGTCGTGTTTGAGGACATGATATGTTATGTCTGACACATTTATTTTATATTTATTAAAGTTGATATTTTCCAGATATTTAGATATTACATGTGTTGTTATGAAATAACCCAACATAACGAAGATAAAATATCAAAAAAATCGGTTAGAATAAACTTGTTTTTTTTTGTAAAATATACACAAAATGTGTTGTATTATACCATATTGTGTAGTGTTTTATACATGTTATCAGGTGCTTTCTTAGCGTGCTATGTTGTGCTATGTCACGTTCTTATCCGTACCACATGTTGTGTTGTACCATGTGCCGATTAGTCTGGCCCAGCACAACACATCACATGAAGTTGTCGTGTTGTGCCGTGTTGGGATGGGATGTCACACTTCTATTGTTGTTGTTTTTTCTTAAAACATGAATTTATTAAACTATTAAGGGACTATTATACGAGGGTATATAATACTTAAAAATTTATCGATTACAATAAAATTAGTAAGCCAAAAATATTCAATGACATGATATTGGAGTAGAATAACAGTCTTCGGATCGAAGACGCATTGGAGACGAATGTTGGTGTCTAAAATCAAAAAGCCTTCGGTCAATACACTCCATAAAAAAGATACTTACTTTTAATGGACACGTGTCCACATAAACTCAGGTAGAGACACCTCTATTGATGGCAATAATGTCATGGTTAAAACTTATAATCGAAAGTAATTAAGATCTAAACTAGGATTTGAATAGTGAATCTAGTCAAAATAAAAACATACCTCGTTCATTTTTTTCTTGGTTGGTAAAAGATCACTGTTTCACCATTAAAGCTGGGATATTTTGTATATGGCTTTGGCTGATAATTTCTGGCCGCCTCTGTTGAAGTTTCTGACACCATATCTTCTTCTCAATGATATTTTATCCACTAGTTATAGCCATCATATCTATTTATCATCATCCGTTCAATTAATCGACAACAAAAAAGAAAAAATATCCACATCCATAACCAAAGAAAATAAGCATATTCGTTTACGATATTTTCTTCTCACTAATATTACGGTCCACCAATTATTTCCGTGCACGTTTCCTCACTCTTGTCGGGTTCTTTGAACATTTAACTATAAATACGTGCATCCAATTTAAGATGCAAACACACAATTTCAAGAAACCTCTTACAAAATTCTCATTTTGCTTTCTATTTCCATAATCTCCTTCACTTAGCAATGGCATCTAGTACTAAGAACTCACTCTCCGTGCTACTCATGGCTTTCGTCCTCATGGCTGTATTAAGTGAAGTGGCAAATGCAAGTTCGTTAACAGTATATCGTTTAGGAGGTTGCAGTGGCGAACAACAAACCCTTAGTGCTTGCGGATGCTCAAACCTTTTATATATGGGTGGTTATCGGTTTTCTTACACTGGTCAAACTGCTAGACTGTTTAACTCAGGGAATTGTCAGGGCGGGAGTGTTGCTACTCTCTCCGGCAATGCTGCTCAGTGTTCCGGCGTTGGATGGAGGAGTATTAACATACTGTGTTAAGTAAATCCAAGTGTGGATGTCTCTACTATGAGACGGACTTTTATATGTGGTTTTAGGAATGGGCCTTGCAAGTAGGCTTATGTATCGTAGTGATAGTTATATCACTATGTGCATCCTAAAAGTCTAATAAGTTATAAAATAAAGCAGGGCCATTTCGTTACGTGTTTCCTAGATGTCTTATAAGTTAAAAATAAATTGGGGTGTGATTCGTGCCTTAACGACAAACTTTGGTTGTTGTTATTGCAGGATGCTACTTTCTTAATGTATTCGATGTTTGCCCTATAAATTAATAAAAATGTATTTTTTATATTTGATATTGGGTTTATATTTTTATTTCGTAATTTTAATTTAACATATTTTAAAAACATTGTTACGGGGGAAATCATTTTTACTAGAAGGAGAATTGATTTTGAAGTGGATTCTAAAAAGGTTTTCCTCTTAATAATATCAATATAGGTCTCACTATATAGTAAAGCTAATCATTGTACACTAGTTTGTTAGAGCTAGGTCAATCAATGGAAACCCAACATATGTTGGGAATACATTATTTGAATCACTGGAATTTAATTAATAAACAGATGATCAGCACAAGTGTGATTTAAGTTTCTATTCTCAAGATCGATTGATATTTACCTAAAATGATCAAATTGTTTTAGAGGGTCATAAATTCATTTCTATTATAAGTGGCACAATACTTCATCTCATTGTAGTTCATAATCCTTATCCGAGCGGCCTTTTGATGTAAAAATTCTTTTGCTTTTGATTATTTATGGTTCACAATGCCTCTTCACTAGTATTTAGACTGTTCTTGATGTTTTGTGGTTACTGCATTAAAGTTGGGATATTTTATATATGGCTTTGGCTGAGAATTTCTGGCCGCCTCTGTTGAAGTTTCTGCCATCATATTTTCTTCTCAATGATATTATCCATTATTTTTTGCCATTATATCTATTATCATCCGCTCAATTAATCAACGAAAACAAAACATATCCACATCCATGATCAATGAAAACTAGTGATAGAAGGATTAATCTTGAAATTGTAGATTAAAGAACATTGATGAAGAGTAGCCAATTTGTTCTTGAAAAGAATCAGAGACCCAAGATCTTTTTATTAACAGAGAATCAAAACAAAGCTTACAGTATCAGGATTCTTGAAATCCCTTTTTATGTACAGGACTAAAGGAATAAGCCTGACTCTAACCTACACATTTCAATTAATGCTAATGTATACTAACCTACACCTAGCTAACCATATGCTAACCAACACATGAACCAGCTCACATGAGCTAACCTGCACAGGTCTGGTGTCTGGCAGAAGGGTTAGCAGAGTGTAAGAATAATACACTATATTCTTAGACTATTTCCCCCCCTCCCCCTCCCCCTCAAACTATGTGGAGGTCAGAGGCCTGACATAGAGTTTGTCCCTAAGAAAAGCAAACCTTGGACCTGAGAACCCCTTGGTAAATATATCTACCGCTTGGTCAATTGTTGAGGTATAAGAAACCTTGAGTTTGTTGGACTGAATCAATTCCCTCACAAAATTGTAATCTACTGAGAGGTGCTTCATTCTTGTGTGAAAGACAGGATTAAAAGAGTAGGAGATAGCACTAATATTATCATATAGGATAGTTGGAGTCCCTTGGATGAAAATATGCATCTCAGTGAGTAATTTACATACCCAGATCACCTCAGCAGCTGAATTAGCCAGACTTCTGAAATCAGCTTCAGTGGAGGATCTGGCAACAGTAGACTGTCTCTTGCTGGACCAGGAGATAGGATTAGATCCAAAGAATATGCAGTAACCTCAGTACTTCTCCTAGTGCTGATGTGCCCTGCCCAATCAGCATCACTGTATCTATGCAGAGTTGTCAGGCTTTTGGTAAATAAAATTCCACAGTTAAGAGTACCTTTAATGTACCTTAGGATCCTTTTAGTTGTTGTCATATGGGTAGTAGTTGGCTGATGCATGTGCTGACACACTTGATTAACAACATAGGAGATCTCTGGTCTTGACCAAGTAAGGTACTGAAGTCCACCAACAAGAGACCTGTATGGTGTTGGATCAGTCAGAACAACACCATCATCATGTTGCATTTTGTAGTGGGCCGGTACTGAAGATGAGCATGGCTTGGCCCCTGACATGTCATGCTTTTCTATGAGATCAAGAGCATATTTAGTCTGAGATAGAAATAAGCTATTTACATTCCTCTTTATTTCCAGACCAAGGAAGTAGTGCAAGTCACCAAGATTCTTAACAGGAAAGTGATTCTGCAGAATAGAGATAAACTCATAACAATAGGATGATGAGCTGCCTGTTATCAGTATATCATCCACATAAACCAGGATGAAACTGATTGTTGTGCCTTGCTTCTTAATGAATAAAGATGAATCTGTTGTGGAAAGAATAAAACCATAATCCTGTAATACTTGATGAAGTTTAGCATACCAGGCTGTAGGAGCTTGATTAAGACCATAGAGAGACTTTTCTAGTTTACACACATAAGTAGGATTTTATAAGTCCAAAAATCCTTGGGGTTGTGCCATATATATATCTTCAGACAGGTCACCATGTAGGAAAGCATTGCTTACATCTAGCTGAGAGATGGACCATGTATAGTGAACTGCAACTGAGAGAATTATTCTAATGGTGGTAGCTTTTGCAACAAGGCTAAAAGTCTCTGTATAATCCAAGCCTTCCTGCTGATGAAACCCCTTGGCCACAAGCCTTGCTTTGTACCTTGCAATGGTGCCATCTGGATTGTACTTTAATCTAAAGACCCATTTACACCCTACTATGTTCATTGATGGTAGATAGGGTACTTTTGTCCAAGTATTGGCATCCTGTAGTGCATTAAATTCCTCCACTAAAGCTTGCCTCCATTTTGGATATTTGTTAGCCTGGCTGAACAAGTGGGAGTTGCTGGTGGAATCTTAGCAATGGTGTCAGTAGAAAGGATATGCTTAGTTGAATATATCTTTGGCTTAGAAATACCAGACTTTCCCCTTGTTTGCATAGAATGATCATTGAAAATGGGAGGCACAATTTGAAATGAATGATGAATGCTAATATTTGAGAATATTGGATCCTGATTTAAGTTGGGCACACTTGTAGATGAAGTAATATGAGGCTCTGGGGAGGAAGACGGTTGAGCTGTGGATGTTGAATGTAATGTGGAGTAAGGAAACACTGTTTCTCTAAAGATAACATGCCTGGAGATGTAAATTCTCCCTGTCTGAGGGTCTAAACACTTGTATCCTTTCTGATTAGAGCTATAGCCAAGAAATATGCATGCAATGCTTCTTGGAGCTAGCTTGTTAGGAGCATAAGGTCTGAGCCATGGAAAACACAGAAAGCCAAAAGTTCTTAGGAAATGATAGTCTGGAGTTTTGTGAAAAAGAACCTCATAGGGTGTGTTAAAAATAATGGATTTTGTTGGTAGTCTATTGATAGTATAGTTGGCAGCAGAAAAGGCATCTGGCCAAAATGAATCACTTAGACCAGATTGAATAAGAAATGTCATGCCTATTTCTACAATGTGCCTGTGCTTAGACTCAGCCACTCCATTTTTCTCAGGAGTGTGAGGGCATGATAATTCATGGTTAATGCCATTCATTTCCAGGAAGGAGGCCAACTGAGTATGAAGAAATTCTCCACCACCATCTGTTCTAATTGTCTTGATTATAAATGGTAGTTGAGTTTCAATGAAAGCCTTGAACTTAAAGAAGACTTTCTTAAAATCAGACTTTTCATATAAAAGAAAGAACCAACAGAACTTTGAAAAGTAATCTATCATTGTAACATAATATCTGTGACCTGATTGAGACATTACAGGACTTGGACCCCATAGATCCATATGGAGTAATTCCAGAGGTTTAGAGCTTGAGCTATTGGACCTGTGAAAGGGTAGTTTGTGTGATCTACCTAGAGAACATGTATTTCACATAATTGGTTTATTAACAATAGAAGGTAAAGAAAGCTACTTGGAAATGCATTGCATTGTGCTAAATGAAGGATGGGCTAGTCTTCTGTGACATACCTCAGAAGAAAAAGATGATGTGACAACAGAGTTTGTTATATTCCTGGGTAGACTTTGTAGATGAATTGGTTATAGCCCATTATTGTGATGGCCTTGCAATATGGTCTTCCCCGTTGACAAGTCCTTCAAATAGTAGCCAGAAGAAGTAAATGTTATAGTATCTGCTGTAAACTTAAGAACAGAAAGAAGATTTTGAGATGCTTGTGGAACTAAGAGTATGTTGTTCAACTTAAAGATGTGTCCTGGTGTATTTACGAGAAGAGCCAGAATGAGAAATTGACATACCTTCACCATTAGCAGCTTGTCAGAACCTCCATAGCTGGTAGAAGTTTGCAATTCAGCCTTATGTGGAGTAATGTGACTAGATGCCCCACTGTCAGCAAACCAAGGATTTTCTCCCATTATGTTTGCAGAAGCTAACATTGCAGATAGATTTGTTAGTGTGTTTGCACTATTGTAGGTGAAGTTTAACCTGTTCTTGCATTCCATAGCACTATGTCTTGATTTGCCACATATTTCGCAGACAATAGTAGAGTGCATTTGATTTCTTGAATCAATAGTTACCCTTGAGTTATTGTTCATAGGTTTATAACCAGAACCTCTGTTGGTAAACTGAGTACTCCTTCTTGGAAACTGAGAGGCAGTGAATCTGCTACCATTGTTTTGATATGTTGAGTTTCCTTTATTGTAAGAGTTATTGTATTCCCTTGATCTGAAATTATAATCTCTAAATTGATTTCTTGGATTATTGAAATGAGCAGTGAAGGCTTGAGTTGGTGAATTAGTGAGTAAGTCTGTATTTCTTTGATTTATTACAGCTTCTTCACTGAGAAGGTTGTTATGAAGTTCAATACAAGTTATTGGTGGGTATCTATGCCTCATAGATGTAGCAAAAGGTATGTAATCAGTATTTAAGGCAGATAGGGTAATTACAACCAATTCTTTATCTGAAACCAATTCTCCTGTTGCAGTCAATAAATCTGACAGAATCTTAGTTCATCAATTAGAGTAGAGATAGTTTTGTTACCTTGTTTCACAGATAAGAGCTTTGTGCGTAAATGAATGGAATGTGTGGAAGAGGATCTGGCAAATCTTTCCTCTATGTTGATCCACAGATGATGAGAGGTTGGTGCAGCTGCAAAGTAGGCTATGACAGAATCTGAGATAGTGCTATTTATCCACATGGTGATTGTGAAGTCCTCATCTATCCAGTCTAGATAGAGCGGATTTTCAACATTGTTGGCCTGATTTCTTGAGCGTGTATATTGTTCAGGACATGTAAAAGTGCCATCTAGGTATTTCATGATTTTAAATTTTCTGATTACAGGAATCATCAAATGTTTCCATGTAAGAAAGTTGTCTTCCTTCAACTTGAGAGAAATAAAATTGGTTAACTGATTTAGGGGTACCTTTGCAATGAAATTTGATTTTGGATTTTCCATTGTTGAAGGGAAATCAAGTATCATGAGATCAGTTAAGAAAAAGAATCAGATCTGATGTTGAAAAAAAAAGGCAATGAAAGATTTAAAGAACCTTATTGCTCTGGTACCATAGTGATAGAAGGATTAATCTTGAAATTGTAGATTAAAGAACATTGATGAAGAGTAGTCAATCTGTTCTTGAAAAAAATCAGAGACCCAAGATCTTTTTATTAACAGAATCAAAACAAAGCTTACATTATCAGGATTCTTGAAATCCCCTTTTATGTACAGGACTAAAGGACTAAGCCTGACTCTAACCTACACATTTCAATTAATGCTAACATATACTAACCTATACCTAGCTAACCGTATGCTAACCAACACATGAACCAGCTCACATGAGCTAACCTGCACCGGTCTGGTGTCTGGCAGAAGGGTTAGCAGAGTGTAAGAATAGTACACTCTATTCTTAGACTATTAAAAACAAGCATATTCGTTTACGATATTTTCTTCTCACTGATATTATGATCCACTAGTTTTTTCCATGCACGTCCCCTCACTGCTGCCGCGTTCTTTGAACATTTAACTATAAATATGTGCATCCATGCTTAAGAAGAAACGCACAGTTTCAAGAAACCTAAAAAATTCTCATCTTACTTAACTATTTTCAAAAGGCAGTCCTTAAGCGATTTCACTTAGCAATGGCATTTACTAAGAACTCACTCTCCGTTCTTTTCCTGGCTTTCGTCTTCATGGCTGTAATAAGTGAAGTTGCAAATGCAAGTTCGCTAACAGTATATCGTTTAGGAGGTTGCACTGGCGAACAACGAACCTATAGTAGTTGTGGATGCACAAACAATTTATATATGGGTGGTTATCAGTTTTCTTACACTGGTCAAACTGCTAGATTGTATAACACTGGGAATTTTCTGGGTTCAGGCGTTTTGACTCTCACCAGAAATAGGGTTGTGTGCTTTCCCGCGGAATGGAGGAGTGTTAACATCCTGATAAATAAATCGGGGTACTATCCATGCCCTTACGATAAACTTTGGGTTGTTGTTTTTGCAGAATGCTGCTTTCTTAATGTATCCGATGTTTGTCCTATAAATATACCTTTTATATTCGACACTATGTTTATTTATTTTTATAGTGTTCCGTTGAATTAGACAATGTATTTTTTTATTTGAAGTTACTGGCCAACTCTTAGATCATCATTTTCCTAGTATATTTTTTGGCGATAGAGTGAATTTCCCCAAAATTTTCCAAGGTAGGTTTTGTGTCATTTCGAATCATAGCTAGTGCATAATCTGGATTAGAAAACAAATTTAAGATCACCATATATTATTTGTTCTGGATCATTTTATTGTTTTCAGATTTGTTACATTATCTTTTAAAAAAATAATTATTATTCTTAAATATTTTAGGATTTTTGGTTGGTGTAGAATCAATCTTTTATAACACAATCTAAATTTTTTTAATCCGATTCAGGAACGTTATAATTTTTTTAAATTCGTCAAGTCAGGTTTAGCATCTTGGTTGTAACTGCGATAGTTACATGAGAGGAGGTTATAAACCCATCCTTTCCGATGTGAGGGAATCTCATTTCCTTCTGGCCTCTTTTATTCATATTTATTAAACATAGAAATGGAATTGTGTTTTTTGAAAATAAATAAATTTACTCCCTCTAACTAAAAACACCATAAAACACCTTGCTGGTGGCATCAACGAGCAATATGCTTGTTGGGAAATAAAAGAAGAGCGACACGTGTAAAGCGATTAAAGAAGGAAACAGTGAAATTAAGAAGAATGAGAAGCACACAATCAAAGCCGTATCGAAGGGTCGAATGGGACAGATGTGAAAGACTGAGCAAATCTCTGCATGATCGACACTTAAGATCGGGAAAGTAACATCACATTGATCGAAACAGATAGCATTAAATGCGTATCGAACGGGAAAGTAGGAGTAATGATGAGCGTGGAGCGGGAAAGTAAGAATAATGATGAACATGGAGCGGGATAGTAAGACGATAATTACTTTTATCATACGAATGACACGTATGATCGGGACAAAGCTGATTCTCAAGGAACGAAGAACACGTGTTAACCATACAAGGTAACGGACCAAAAAGCAAAAGGCATGACATGTCAATCGTATAATCATCCCGATCCAAATATAATAAGGAGAACGAAAGATGGTATCGGGACAAGCGGGACCCATTAATAAATCTATAAATAGAAGAGAGCATTCAACAGAGAAGAGGTCGAAAAATTGAAGGGAAGAAAGGCTAAGGAAGATTTATCAAAGCAGAAGAAAAAAGATCATTAGGTATGTATATACTGTGTATGATTAGATTGGAGAGCTGGTACCTTCATGATTCATTTTCTTGATTTTTAAAAATGATGGATTTGTAACTGTAATTTGATCAGATTTATGATCTGTAAATGAATGGATTGTTAAAATGTTTATCAAATCATTGTTTTTAAAGAGGATTCTGTGTATCAAATCATTAGTTAAAATCTTATGTTTACTGTATTATTATTGAATCATTGGTTGTTAATGCCAATGGAAATATTAGCATAAACAATGCTAGTATTTTGTAATTGTTCCCAGACTACAGGTAAAAAAAATAGAAGAAAAAAAAGACATCTCTTATGCAATACATCAGAAAAGTCCATTGCTAAGATAGATGATGAACCCATATCAAATGTTAGCACCCCGTGGTGATGCATGCTTGGGATTTTCTAATAGACATCAAATTTGTGGTTCAAAAGAAAAAAGGACAAACGAAAATGACTTTTACTACCTATTTGGAGACAACCATGCAAATAGTTGTGACATGTCGATCCTATACTGGTCTATGGTATAAATTATAATCATCAGTTATAACTAGGCTGTACAACGGGCGGTTGGTTCGGTTTTGAACTAAAATCAACTACCAACCCGTCTATAGGAGGTTATTGAAAATTAAAATCATCTACCAACATGTCCACAGGCGGGTCGGTTTCAAACTAACCCCAATAGGGTTCAGATGGGTTCGATTTTTTACGGGTTAAACCGTATTAACTGAAATCCTTCAACGGCCAAGACCCATCTTCTATGATTTCTTCCGTTCTATGATTTGTTGTTGGCGAATCGAGACAAACTCATTTTTTCTAATCAAACAAGAAATCTAAATACCACTTCAATTCACCATTCTCGCTTAACACACAACATCCACAATCCCTCTCCTAGTTTATGTTCCAACTTTTACTCTGTACCTAAATAGCACCACCATTTTCTTTGATTCGAACAGACCATCTATTCCTTCCATCACAGACCCAAGCTCTCCTTTAAAACCATCTTTCATTCAAGCTAACATCGACCACATTTTCTCTTCTTCTCCTCTCGATCTCAATTTCAGAAACACAAGATTTATATCTTTTTCCTTGTTTTCCGGTTACCAACAAAACTCCGTGTTCTTATCCTTACCATTTTTCAAATCCATGTCTAAATTCTTTCACTGAATCCCTTGTTGCCCAAAAACCCAACTTTTCTAATTTCCCTTTCTTCTTTTATCTGTACGGAAAAAAACCTGATGCTTGTCGTGTTCTTGTCCCATAATCAACTCGAGCCACTGGAAACTTGGTTAGCCGACAGTGGAGCTTGGTGCAACGGATCCGGCAGTTGAGCTTTGTGTATCGTCTTGGATAGAGCGGCGTCGAGAAGATGAAGAAGAACAGAAATAAGAGAATAGAAAGTTCTAGGTTTAGTTAGGGTATCTTCTTTTAGATGGAGGACTAGGATGAAACAAAATGATATTAATCAATTGTAAAACCTAAATATTTATCTTTATGTATATTCTAATAACAAAATGAATGCATGTTCTAGTCACAGAATGAACATATAAATTAAAAGCGGAAGCAAAAGAGATCAATTATAAATACCTCCAACCATTGCTATTTGAAAGCTTAATCCTTGAGTATGCTCTACATGATCACTTGATTAGAACTTTGGTTCCAAACCACCCTCCTCAACTTAGATGGTGTATTTTCATATGAGAGTGAATTTGGTGACCTTAATCCTTAGTTTTGCTATCATTTTCCATATACTAACTCTAGCCATCATAGAGTAGATGGCATGATAAGATGAAGTGGGGTGGTTTTCTAAAGTGGAGAGAGTCATGAGGAGTTGTCTTGATCAATTGTAACTTCCCACTAAATGGATCACTTTACTTATTTATTTTTCCTTTAACTAATTAATAATTAAATAAATTAGTTATTGAAAAAATTGCTAACATCAATGACCAAGAAAATTTAGTTTATACGGACGGATTCAGTCGGTTCTTATACTAAACCCATAAACCGAACTATCATAAACGGATATTTAATTTTAAAAACCGTATACAAACCCGTTATGGAAGGATTCAATTTAAATACCTATAATTTTATCTGATTCGATTGGGTTTAATTTTTCAGGACGATTCCTATGCATCCCTAGTCATAACAATGGATCAACACCCACACTTGTAAGGAGATAACGTGCCTAAATGATCACTATCACTGCATTAAAGCCCGGGACACTTCGCCGATTACTTTGACTGATAATTTCTGACCGTCTTTTATGAAGTTTCTGATATCATATCATTAGATTATTACCATTCTTTCGAATAATCAGCAATATTCAAATCAATGAAAAATGCATATTCACATCTTCTCAATGGTACTATATATTTATCCACTACTCAAGATAAGATAATTAGCCTAAGCTTCTGGAAATGGAATCCAATTTCCTTTCCCCTTCTATTCATATATATATATATATACTTAACATGGAAATGGAATTATGTTCACTGAAAATAATGTTACTCTTTCCGACTAAACATGCCATAAGAGCAACTCGTTAGTGGCACCAACGAGCAACAACCCCATATCAAGAGTTAGCACCCTGTGGTGATTCATGTTTGGGATTTCTAAGAGAACTCAAGCTTATGGTTTTTCTAATAAAAAATTTATTGTCAAAAGAGAAAAGAACAAACGAAAATGACTTTCAGCTAGTTGTTTTACAGACTGGCCTGTGGTTTTTCAGGTAACACCCACCGTTTCATCGCCTCAGTCATGCTATTATCTACAGTATATTACGCTATCTATTTTCAGGTAACACCCACCGGGACACTTCGTCGTTTGCTTTGACTGATAATTTCTAGCCGGATTTGTTGAAGTTTCTGACATCATATTATTACCATTATTTCAAATAATCAACGAAAAAATGCGTATTCAAATCCATAATCAACGAAAAAAAAGCATATTTACATCTTCTCAATGGTTTTATATTATATTCACTAGTTAAGTTAAGATATTTCACAGATAATTAGTCCAAGCTTCGAAATATTTTAATAATACTGCACATACATAATGAACGAAATAAGTGTATTGGTTTATCATATTTTCTTCTCAATAATTTTAATATATTATACACTAGTTTATCACATTCACGGTGCCTCGTTCTTGTGGAGTTCTGTGAACATTTTAACTATAAATACGTGCATCCAAACAAAACAAAAGGATAAAAAAAAAGTTAATTCTAAAATAATAATAATACAGAAAAGGATAAGGCAAAGAGCATATAACATGCAATTTTGGAGCGGGTACAAGAGCAATAGCAATAACTGGACTGCAATGGCTTAGAAATGTGTACAAATCTCCATGAACCGGCAAGCCATCTAGCCTTATGGTCCAGATAAAAGGACACAACACTGTATTTGTGTCCATTTATAAAAGTACCCAAGATTCCTATAACTTGGGTATAGTGATTTAGAACCAGTTGAATGGATAATTGAAAACTTGAAAAGTAATGTACAATATTGAAGTCATTCTCTAATACATTCCTCACTACAAGTTTAAGTGGCTAGCCTATCTGACCCATAACTAGTTTTAAGATTTACATGCCGGAAACATAGTAAAGACATTTAATCAGCAGTTAATCCTTGCAACCATTACATGGTTGTAACACCAACTAAGAGACAGTTACGACTGGATTTTGTTGATCAACAACATATACACATAAGTCATTTATCCTCAGCTATCATGTGCCTAAGCCGAAGCCAATCAAGATGATAAAATAAACTGACCTGATGCGTAGTAGTGGTATCTGCAATACCCAATCTTTCGACAAAACAAGTCCTAGCATGAACCACCTCATAGTTAAAATTTTACAAAAAATCTTTGTTTTTTGGTAAGCCCAGAACTGGAACTTGCAATCCGAATCTGTTGGCATGGCCTATCAATGAAAAAAACAGAATATGCAAGCAAATAAAAGATGTTAATCAACACTTCAG
>JAJJMC010033089.1:256580-346361 GCA_023531435.1 Papaver californicum | reverse complement strand
TTTACATATTTAAAAACGCTCGCCTTGAGTTTGTGTAACGATTTCTCTAAGGTTTTTGAGTCCACCATAGATATTTCCGTATACTACTCTTGTGTTTATAGCAAAATTAATTTAATAAAATGATATATTTATCATTGATTAATCATTATGTGTATTTGATTAGGAAACAATTGAATTCCAAGATCAATGGCATGTATCTTTCACGATTACAATTTCTTCATATATCTTGCTTTGTAAACTCATAAAAAAGATCCCGATCACAAAATAAAAAAACAAAACTTGCAGGAAGAAGATGTAGTAAACAGAAAGATGTAAAGAGATAATTGATTTTAATTTAGATTGAAGAATGATGCTTAGAGATTGTTTATGCTAAAATTTTCATCAGCAAAAGCAATTAACCAATGATTTGTCAAAAGATCTGGACTAAAACTACATTTTGTTACACTATATCATCTTAATACTCAAATCAAGACACACAAGCACATCAATCATGAAGGAAATTAAAGAATAACAATTCACCAAATTGGACATTCTATTAGAATTATATCTATCAAATTCAAGATCTTTATAAGTATGAAAAAAGGAGTATATATGTTCATACATCAATAATTTCACTCTACATCACTCTATAAATACATACCTAATAGTTTTCCTTTCATTCCAGTATTTTTCCTTCCAATTTTTCTGACCCCCTCTCTGATGAATGAACTTCTCTATTTATAGGTCGTTCAATGGGTCCCTCTCTTTTTCTTCTCTGTCTATCCTTTATGTTTGATGAGTCATGTTTTCCCGATCTTTTCTGTCAATTTATTGATTATCGTTCCACTGTATTTTTTTGGTCCAATACCACTTGTCCCGTTACTTCCTTGCGTCCTCTTTATTTTAAGATTATTTTTGGATCAGGATCATCGTACGGTTGACAGGAAGCTTCTTGCTTATACATTGTCATGCTTTCATCTTTTTGGCCCGTAACCTTATATTATGGATACGTGTCTTTCGTATTCTATGAGTCATCCTCTTCCCGATCCTCAGTGTCAGTCATACAGCTAATGTTATCTAACTAATTACGCATTTAATGCTCTTACTTTCCCGTTCCATACGCATTTAATTCTCTTGCTTTCCCGTACAATTAGCATTTAATGCTTCTTACTTCGATCAGAACACTACTACTTTCCCGATCTTACATGTCGACCATGCAATGATATTTTTCAGTCTTTTACATCTGTCATCCACTCGAACTTTTATAAGGCTTTGATTGTGTGTTTCTCTCTCTTCTATAAATCTCTGCTTCTTTGCCTAATCGTTTGACATGTGTCATCTTGACTTTTATTCCCTAACAACTTGCCCCCTTTTTCTTCTTTTTTCAAAAATTTTAACGGTTGATCGAAAGTTTTGAAAAAAATAAAAGAACAATAATTACTCTCGATCTTTTCCGTATCTGTCACAACTTCTTTTCGCACGTTATCCCTGGTTTTCTGCTAGCAGTAACTTCTATTATCACGTTTGTGTCAGTTCACATTTTTCGAGAAAATAAAATCTTTGCATCGATTAACACCTTTTCAATTTTTGACGGTTCGTTTATCCCTCCCTCTTAAATAGGATTCAGTCTTTTCTAATTTTGTTTTTTCCTCTTAAAGTTGCAGCTCTTTCTCTTCCTTAAACTTTTTAAATATTCTCATTATCTCTATGTTATTCTCTCATTCTCCAACGATTGAGGAACTTTTTGCATCAATCATATTTGCTCTACTTTCGATCAAGAAATTGTTTCTCCTCTTTCTACATGTAAGTGACTTTCTGATCCTTCTGTATCTATTTTGTTTTGGTGTTTAACCATGATGAATATTGTTTAACAGAGATGATTGAGAAGGTGATTGTTTATGATTTTTCTTCCCTAATTGTTTCTTTTTATGAACTTGAATTTTTTGATTCCTTCATACATTGATTCTTCCCCGTCTTTTTCACAGATAAAAAATATCTTTTCACTATGTCTTCAAGAACTCAAAATACTGCTCTTGTGGTTGATTCTCACAACGATGATCAATAAAAAATAAGGAGATCTTCTCGAAGTATTTCAACTAGATATGCATCAACTCGGCATACTCATGATACTGCATCTGACCCTTCTGCGGCCGTTAATGTTGCCCCCAGGAGTAAGCGTGAGCATGCCAGTTGTAGCTATAAATCAATGAATATTGAAGAATTCAAAGAAAAACATCATCTCGAGGGATTCAGAGTTTCTCTTTATGGTGGATATAAAGATGTAATGACTCTGGTAGCAGCCGAAAGCTTTAAGTATTCACCAGTAGATTGCTGATTTCTGTCGGTGCATTGGAGGTTGGGCTTCGTCTTCCCCTATATAAGCGGGATCATCCCTATCAGTTTAAGGTTCTTGCATCTCGCTGCAATGATCCTCACGGTTTAGCTCGGTCCGTTATCCAGTATAACAGAAATTGGTGGCGGATACTTGATGAATGCAGCCTCCGAGGCGAAGGACAAACTAACCTTACATGTTATACTCCAGACATCACAGAGCAACAACAATATACAGTTAAGAATTTTCATACTACTTATGAGGATAGTGTTTCCATAAGGAATTTTGTGAAGTGGAGTGTTAGTCCTCTTCGCAAGTGCAGTTTCGGGATTCCCCTGTTGCGCGAAATTGACGATCTGAAGCTCAAGTATGTTCCGGGAAGTGAAGAAAGAGTCTGATTGGATCAAGAAGAAAGAATCTGACTGGATCATGACTACAAGTGGTACCGGACTCCACTAGTGATCGAAGGTCCTTGGGTATCCGGTCATATTTCCAAGGATGAAATTCAAGATATTCGCGGGCGTTTCCCCAATTACTGTCTCTGGAAATTAAGTTTCAGTGATTATAAATATCATTATGAGGTTCACACTACTCCCCCTTTTTTTTTAGTACTTGGATTTTTCCCTCACTGAGTTTGAACTTTATGCTACAGGTTGATCCATCTACCGAGCCCCAGGACGAAGCACCACCAACACGCCCAAAGCCCGGTGTGCAGATTAATGAGGGAAGGCAAAGAACTGGTAAAGAAGAAATAATTGAGGGTAAAGGGAAGCGTAATATGGTAGCTTCCCCTGAGAAGAAGAAAAAATTGAAAAGGTCAAGAAATGCTTCTCTCACTCCCTCTGATAGGGAAGATGGTGAGATTAGAGATTCTCTCATTCGGCGTAGCAGCATTAGGGGTGAGGGAACTTCAATTTCAAGATCTTACGCTGAGGGTACGGACCAGGATATATCGGGACAACCTGATGTTGTTGCGGGACGGTCCGTTGGAGCTTCTGACCAAATTGCATCGGGAGTAACCAGGCTATATCGGGACAACCCGATGCTGTTACGGGACGGTCCGCTGAAGCTTCTGGTCAAGTTGGATCGGGAGAGTCTGATACTATCACGGGTCATCCTGCTGCTACTGCGAATCAGATCATATTGACAGAATCCGCTGCTGGCTCCGAAGCTGCTCCCATTAAGGCTACACCGATAAATTTTTATCTGGCCCTGTCTCCACTTCCCTTCAACTTTGAGGTTGAAGTGGTCGCTCCCGAAGAGGGTATCATGACAACTGATAATCATCCAACTGTGGAAGGAGATGTTGAAGCAGGAGATGCTTGTGATCAGAATATTGAGAATGTCACTCCTAGCACCTCAGCCACAGAAATCCCAACCTCTCATCCCGAAGAGGATATTCCCACAGCCGTCTGCGAATCAAGTGTGCCTACCATTACAACAAAAACGGTTCTTCCCCGTCCTTATGCTGATGCGTATGATGGTGAGCCTTCAGACTTACAAGGAGTCACCTCACAAATTGATAAAGACAAAAGGGTGATAGAGGGATTAAATCTCTTGGGAAATGAAAATGAAGCCTACAAATGGTTCTTATCGAAGGGGCTCCTGACTACTGCAGCTTGTCCGGAGACATGGAAATCCGATAGTAGTTCCATGTCTAGGCTGCGGAGTTCTATGGGAACTATCCCTCTTGAGGAAACAAGGGAAGCTTGGTATGAGAGTGAATTCGCTGAACAGACATTCCCGCTGAACCCTCCTCCTTCCTTAGACCAAGCTCTAGCTTTTGCAGAGGGTCCGCTGTATTCATATCCACAACAAGCTATCGCTCAGGTATTGCTATCTGTTATAACGTTTTTGATTCATTTCTTCCTTTCTTCCCGTACTTATGACTTTAATTTCACATCTTAAGCATAGCTGTGATTGCTTGTTTGCTTCATTCAAGTTATACAAAGCTCGGGCTATTATGATAGAGTCCGTATATAAGAATGAAGCTGGAAAAGTGCAGCGGGAAAATAACAATCTGCAGCAACGAAATGAAAAGCTCCAACAACAAAATAATAATCTCCAACAACAAAATGATGATCTCCAACAACAACTACAAAATTTTCAGAGTCTAAATCTTCTGAATCAAGGTATATCTTCTCACTTTTTTATATTTTATTTTTTATTTTATTTTCTACACACAAGCTTTGGGACCAGTGGGGGATTCCGAACTTGTATTTAGGATGGAGCGTAGGATGACTCAGTTAAATGATCATGCGATAGAGATTAATAGGGAAATGGGGGTTTTTAGATCAGGAGGCAGAGTTTAAATCCCTCGCTGGAGGTATATTCTTGGGTTATATGTTTTTGTATATAAAATTTCTTATAGTATTTAACACTGGCTTTGTTCGTTAGGCCTTGAAAAAAAAACTCAATGAAGCAACTTCCCGGGCTGTGAAGGAGGAAGAGGATCTTGCTATTGCAAATGGGAGAATTAAAAATTTCAATAAGCAGAGCTGCAGAGGGAAAAGCATTCTTCTAAAGTGCAAGCATTGCAGGGTGAAATTACTCTCTACGCAACCAGAGGTAGGGATGCTCAGTCTCTTATTACTGTATTTTCCAGCAAAGTTACAGCATGTGAAAACATGTTTGTGGATGAAAAAGCAAAGAATGACGATCTATCAAAAAAATTGAGTGTTGAAAAAGATCAGAGGTCCCGCTTGGATGAGCAAGTAAAAGATTGTCAGCAAAAAGTTCGAGAACTTCAATTATATATTGAATATGGATGTGCTTATACAACGTGGTTGAGACAAGATGCAAAAGCAAAAATTGCAATGTCATTCAACACTGCCTTTGATCGTGCACAAGCTGACAACACTATACTCAATAGTCGGGCTCCTATTCCGAAGGTTCCTCGGCAGCCATCCAGAGGCAATATTCCCGCTCCTTGATAATATTCAATTGTTTTCTTCAATGTAACTCTTAGTCTGTTACATTAATTTGAAATCATCTTATGGTTGTTTTTTGGCTAATGTTACCCCTGCAAAATAAATAGTATTTGTAAGTAATTATTTGGTAAATCAAATTTTTTCATGAGTACAATGCATCAAAGTATTTATACCTCAAAACATGTAATTCAGGAACCCACACATACGAGTCATACCCGGGCCAGGAGTAAGCTACAAGGTGGTCCCAAATAGTACCCTGAAAAAGAAAATGATATCCATTGATTATCTCATTAGGTATCCCTTCTTTATAAGAATCTCGCACTTATTGAAATTCTTTAACGGCTTTTACTTACCTTAATTCTTATCTGCTTGAGTTACGATTGTTTCGCTAATCGCAAGCGTCCTCCAGAATAAGATGTTCCTAGAGTAATTAACATTTTCATGTTAAGCATCTCTTTATTAAGAAATCTGATTGTCAGATGTATTATTAATCAAGGATTTTCAAGAGAATATGCATTATTTATGCTTTACCTAACATGAATGCAATGTAATTTCGTAATTGCATTATTGATCAAGGATAATATAGCTTTAAATATTGTGTGTTCCATGGGTGTTGCAAAACTTCACCATGCATGTTTCACAGATAATAAGATCCTTGTCCTGCTGGTGCTTGTATTGTGTACGGACCATCCCAAGTTGGTGCGAACTTGCCTGCATTTTTGTCCCGATGGTACTCGAAAATTTAACTAAGACATATTGTCCTTGAACAAAGTTTCGTAACTTGACTTTCTTATGGTAGTCCTGTGCCAACTTTCTTTGGTAATTTTCCATCTTCTGGAGTGCCACATCTCTTTTTTCTTCCAAGTCATCTAGTTTTTGCAACATTAAATCTGAATTTAGATTTTTCTCCCATGCTTCTGTTCTAGTTGTAGGCAAAATGACTTCTGTTGGTATAACCGCTTCCGTTCCATAAGTGAGTAAGAACGGTGATTCTCCAGTGGATTATTTTCTTGTGGTGCGGTATGCCCATAATGTGTTATGAAGTTGTTCACACCATTGTTTGTAGTTCCCATCCAACGTTTTCTTTAAATTTGTTGCAATTGTTTTATTTGTGGCTTCGGCTTGTCCGTTACCTGGGGATAAAACGGTGTGGATTTATGTTTCTGAATGTTGAAACTTCAAATAGTATATCAATATTTTTTCCTTGGAATTGTTTTCCATTATCAGAAACTATGGCTGCCGGAATCCCAAATCTACAGATGATGTTTTCAAATAAAAATGTGAACACATACGAATCCCTAATTCGAGCTAATTCTTTGGATTCTACCCACTTAGTAAAGTAATCAGTGGCCACAATTAAGTATTTTCTCTTCTTGGTTCCCTCAACTAACGGACCTACAATATCCACCCCCCCATTTCGCAAACGGCCATGGACTGAGTACGGAATTAAGTTCTGTAGCAGGTGTTTTGATTCTTTTTGCATAATGTTGGCAGTCTTCGCACCTTCATACCATGTTTTCCAAATCCTTGAGCATGGATATCCAATAATAACCTTGCATTTTGGCTTTCAATGCGAGTGCGCATCTTCCACTGTGATTTCCTGCATCTCCATAATGTATTTCTTTGAGTATGCGTAATCCCTCCTTATGTGAGACGCATCGAAATAATGATCCTAAAAAGGACTTGTGGTATAAGATTCCATCCCGCAACTGGTAATTCTCAGATTTCAGTTGAATTTTCCTTGCTTCTTTAGAATTGGTGGGCAATGTTCTATCTTGTAAATATTGATGAATTGGGATCCTCCAATCTTGTTCATCTAACTCATCATATGCTTCTTGAGGTATAGGTGCAGTGTTTTGTATTGCTGGATCATCAATGTCTTCGGTTACACCTTCTTCTATGTTGTCAGCTGTCTTTAACTTTATGGATGGTTCATATATTCGTCCAACTTTTATGGCTGTAACATTGGGATCTCTTATCATTGATGAAATAAATGCTAGTGCGTCAGCATGTCGATTCTTGTCTCGGGACAGATGTCGAAAAACTATACTTGGAATGTGATTTGCTAGAGTTTGCACAAGATTTTTTTCCTCTGTTAAATCTCCATCGAGTGTTTGGTATCTTAATTCGACCTTTCGAATTATCAACTGTGAATCTCTTGTGAGCGGGACATTGCTGATTCCTAACTCAATGAAAAGTTTGAGAGCATGAACCACAACTTCATATTCTACTATATTATTTGTATGCTCATCAAACTCAATTTGAAATGAATGTATCATTCGTTCACCCATTGGTTGAGTAATTACAATGCCAATTCCCGCACCTTCCTTATTTCGGGACCCATCAACAAAGACTTCCCACCTTTATGAATTTGCAGAGCTCAAAATATCCAGTGGATCCTCTTCTTCACATCCTGGCAATCCTTGGATTTCATAATCTTCTTCAATCGGGAAGTCCGCAAGGAAATCATCTAAAACTTGGGATTTTTGTGCAGTTTACAACTCAAAAATGATGTTGAATTGCTCTATCTGTGCATTCCATTTTACGATCCTTCCAACTTTTTCGGTGTTCTTCAATACTGATTCTAATAGTGCTTTTCTCGGGACACGCACATAATGTGTGAGAAAGTAGGTACGTAATTTTTGGGTAGCAAAAACCAATGAAAAAATGAGTTGCTCAATTTTGGTGTAATTTCTTTCTGCTGAATTCATGGTTTTGCTAATGTAATATACAGGTTTCTCCATTTTTTCATTCGTACGCACCAACACTGCACTTATTGCATCCTCCGTTGCCGCAATGTATAAAGTCAATATTTCTTCAGGTTCTGGCTTTTGCAACGCTGGCAATGTGGCTAGATGCATCTTTAGGTTTTGGAAAGCTTGATCACATTTTTCATTCCAATCAAATTTACTTTTCTTTTTGAGTATATCAAAAAATGGTTTGCATCTTTATGAGGATCTGGCAATGAACCTACTGAGAGCAGCAAAACATCCATTCAATTTCTGTACAGTTTTAATGCTCTTTGGGGATGGCATGTTCGTTATTGCTTGAATTTTCGCGTGATCAACACTTCAATTCCATTCTTTGTAACCAAATATCCCAAGAAACGTCCTGATGTCACACCAAAAATGCATTTTTGTGGATTGACTTTCATTTTATATTTCCGCAATGCACCAAATATTTCAGTGAGATCTTGTAGATGATCCGAAGATAATTTACTCTTTACCAGCATGTCGTCAACATAGACTTCTAAAATTCTCCCAATCCAGGGCTTGAATATTGCGTCAACCAGGCGTTGATATGTTGCTCCTGTATTTCGTAATCTAAATGGCATCCTGGTATAACAATACAACCCCCACGGGATGAAGAATGCAGTATGTTCTTGATCCATCTCCGCAAGTGCAATATGGTTGTATCCCGATTGGCCGTCTATAAAGGACAATGCCTCATGGCCTTGCACAACATCCACTAGTTGATCGATATTGGAAAGTGGATAACTATCCTTTGAGCATGCCTTGTTTAAATTGGTGTAGTCTATACAAATTCTTACTACACCGTTCTTCTTTGGAACGATCACCATGTTGGAAATCCATGTCGGGTATCATACCTCACGAATGAATCCTGCATTTAAGAGTTTTGTTAATTCTTTTTCCACAGGATCATGATATTCTGGAGCGACCTTGTGTATCCGCTGCCTAAATGGTATTGCATCGGGTCGTATTCGTAATTCATGATGTACAATACTTGGGTTTATCCGCGGCATGTCCTCCATTTTCCATGTGAATACGTCCAAAGAATCATGAAGAAGCTTGATCAAATTTTGCTCCGTATCGGCCTTCATCAGCGTTCCAATTCGCACCTTCTTGGGAAATTCTGTAGTGCCAATATTTATAATTTTCTTTTCTTCTATAAAAGTGAAAACAAGTTTGGGAACTCCGATAGATGTTGGAGTTCCTTTTAATTGCTATGATGGTAGTCCTTCAGATTGTTGGTTTGATGAATTTCCTTGATTTTTGCTGCTCTCCCCTATTTCATTTGTAATTTTTTTGGTCCGATACTCTGTTTTAAGTATCGGTCTATTTCCTCTTCTTTTGTTTTTACTTTTGCCTTGCGGTCTTTTTTCTTATCCCGTTGTTGTTGTTCCCGCTCCTCATTCATCCGTACTTCCGCCAAAATACACAATTTAGCATCGTCCTGATCTCCTCTTATCTCCATTTCCCCTTGTGGTGTTGGGAACCGCTAGTATTGGTGATAAGTTGAGATTACACCTTTTAACTGGTGTACCCATCGCCTTCCGATAATTGCATTGTATGGGGATGGAGCATCCACAACACTGAACCTTATCAGAATGTTTATCGGTTCAGCAGAGACTTCCAAATCAATTTCTCCCTTTGCTCTTGAAGCTATTCCGTTGAATCCATGGATTACATAATGAGATGGAATTAATTGATCTTCACTTAGTCCCATTTTGCGAAATGCATCATAAAACATGACATTCAAAGAACTTCCCCCATCCAGAAGAATTTTTTTGACATTCCATCCGGACATCGGCAAAGTGAGGACCAAAGGGTCATTATGCATTTCGATTTCTTGATCCACCTCTCCCGCTGAGAAAGTCAAGGGGGATGCCATCCAGTTTTCCCAAGATTCTGTTATCCTTCCTGATATTTTAAAATTTTCATGGTCTCGGACCCTCTTGCATAAATTTTTTTCGATCGCAGCATTCACATTTGGATCTCTTTTATCAGAAAAAAAAATCATATTGATAGTTTGTTTGTTGTATGAGATATGAACTGCCTTCCCTTTATCAGGTCTTGTTGTTGGTTCGGGTGTTTGAATAAATTCTTTCAACTCTCCAGCATCAATCATCCTTTGTACCAGAATAATGAAGTTTCTACATCGATCTGTTGTATGCCTTTTATAGCAATGATGCTCACGGTAGTCCTTTGATTTCTGCGTAAAACTCCGGTTGTCGTCCTTTTGTAGGCGGCCACTGAAAGTCTGGTTTATTTTATATGATTTTAAAAAGTTTAGAATATGAAATGTTAATTTTTGTAAACACTCTTTCTTGAAATTGCTGAATGAACTTCTTGTTATCCCCTATTCGTGGGCGTTTCGATTCGCAAGCCTCACCTTTATTGGGAAATTTTTTCTCTTGCTCTAGTGATGTTTCAATTGAATTTGTTCTTTTTGTACTTCCTTGCTGTTGTGAGGTTATCCTTGGACATTGTTCTTGCACGTCTTGCAGCCTTACACATGTTTCTATTATCTCTCTGAGGTGCCCTTCAGTTTTCGGGTTATTGCGATGAATGTCAACAAAAAGCTGGCATCTTCGGTCTGATATTCCCCACTTGTAATGGTTAACTGCATCATATGACTCAACATTTCCGATCGCCTGGCAAATTGCATGCCATCGGGCTGTATAATCTCGAATTGATTCTTCTGGCCATGAAGCAAGTGAGTATAAACTATCTAACCCCGAATCAACGGGTTTGATATACATGTACGCCTCGAGGAATTTCCGAAATAATTGCGCATATGATTGAATGGAATTTTCTTACAATTTGTCATACCATGCTAATGCCGAATCTTTCAAACTTGAGGGGAAACACTGGCACATTATAGCATCCTTTCGGTCCCAACGTGACATCACCCAATTGTAATACTTCAAATGCGAAGTCGGGTCCCTTCTCCCATCGTAACATTCAAACCTCGGAATATTGTCTTCTCGAGGCAAATGTGCACATGCTAAATGTGGAGCCAACGGTGTTCGCTTGGCTTCCTTCAACACTTCTTCTATTCTCCCTCCTTCTTTATTCTTCAAATTTTTTATTTCATCCTTCATTTGTTCCATTGCTTCAAAACACCTTTGCCATTATGTACGTTGTATCTCCTGGCCTTCCCGTTGCATCCTTGCTCGAGATGATGATTCCGCTAATACCATTCTTTGAGTGTTTCTTTTGGGTGTTTGTCTACCAGAAGTTACTTCTTGGTCTCGTTGTCTTTTTGCAACTGGTCTCACCCCACGCTGAATTGTATCCTTTAATGCTTGATTTTCCCTGGTCAGAGATGCAATTCGATCAGTACAGGCTCTTTGTTCCCTTCGCATCCCATTCATTTCCTCCATCAAATTTTGAAAGTAATTTACATTATTTTGAGTATCCTCCTGAGGTGGAGAATGATTTTGGTCCATATTATTTGGTCTATATTCTTTAAAAGGTTTATGGTTTCCTGAATCACTCTGTTGAACCTCTGTCTCACTCTCTTCTTCCCTTTGGTGATGATTTCCACTTGTGTTACTTTCTTGATCTCTAGAATTTGCTTCTTGTGACATATCTTCTTCTGGCTTATTTTCCCTTGGTTGTTTCTTTTCTTTCTTAGATGCTTTCTTAAAAATTTCCTTGTGCTAATAGATTTAAAAAGTTAGTCATATAATTTCAACAAGCTAATTGAACAAAGAAACAAATAAAAACAGATTTATGGATCTTCTGATTCTTTTGAAATCTAATATATTTTTCGTGGAGAGAAAAACAACGTCTATCATAACACTTCTCCAATCTTAAAATTTACACGCAAAATAAAAGAAATCAGTTATTAGGACAAATTCATTCATACTAAAGATTCCCAAGTTTCATCGAAATTCAACTTTAATTTTAAAAATCATACAAGGAATTTCTTGCAATAAAACTCTTCTGTTAGTAAAATTCATTCAAGCCAAAAATTTCGACATTTCACTTTAATGAAAATCTTCCATATGATTATTAAACTCCTGGTACTAAATTTCTCTACTTTTAAATAACAGAAAAAACCATTTTTCTACAACATGTAGGATAAATCCTTTGACACAGTCCCTGTTTCTAGCGCCAAATTGTTTATGCCAAAATTCTCATCATCAAAAACAACCAATGATTTGTCAAAAGATCTAAACTAAAATCCTTACCATACATTTTGTTACACTATATCACCTTAGTATTCAAATCAAGACATATAAGCACATCAATCATGAAGAAGCTTAAAGAATAACAATTTACCAAATTGGACATTCTATTAGAATTATATCTATCAAGTTCAAGATCTTTACAAGTATGGAAAAAAGTGTATTCATACATCAATAATTCCACACTAAATCACTCTATAAATACATACCTAGTAGCTCTACTCTAATTCCAGTATCTTTCCTTGGTCTTTTCTCTTCCAATTTTTCTGACATCTTCTCTGTTGAATGAACTTCTCTATTTATAGGTTGTTCAATAGGTCCCTCTCTTTTTCCTTTCTGTCTATCATTTATGTTTGATGAGTCATGTTTTCCCGATCTTGTCTGTCAATTTATTGATTCTCGTTCCACTGTATTCTTTTGGTCTGATACCTCTTGTACCGTTACTTCCTTGCGTTCTCTTTATTTTATGATTATCTTCAGATCAGGATGATCGTGCGGTTGACAGGCAACTTCTTTCTTATGCATTATCATGATTTCGCCTTTTTGGACCGTTACCTTGTACTATTGACACGTGATCCTCGTACTTTATGAGTCATCTTCTTCCTGATCCTCGGTGTCAGTCATGCAGTTAAAGTAACTTAAGCAATTAATGCTTTCACTTTTCCGCTCTATGCGCATTTATTGCTCCTGTTTTTCCCGTTCCATTTGCATTTAATGCTTTCTTTGATTCTGTGTTTCCCGCTCTTCTATAAATCTCTGCTTCCTTGCCTAATCGTTTGACATGTGTTATTTTGACTTCTATTTCCTAACAAGAATCACACACGTAGGAACTAGATTATAGAGTTAGATTCAATGTTAATGCATGAGAAAATTATTTATCATGCATGCATTTTGAATTTATATGACTTGCACATATAGACCTCATCTCTTTCAACCATAAAAAAAATCTATTATATCCTGAAATATTAAAATTTGTCTTACGATAGGGATTCATCTATGAAGTAGATATGACTTGCCGAATTACGTCAAATCTCTGCTCTCCGTTATTTATCTTTGATTCGTATTTTATCCATATTTTACATCAAGTTGAAATAATAATTCTGATGTTTTTTATTTTTCTTGATTGATTTAACCTTTACAGAATGCTCTCTTATATAATGAGAGTAGTTTTTATATAAAGTAGGAAATCTAAACAAATCTTAAACAAATCCTAAACACAATAGGAAATCTATTCAAATCCTAAACAGAATATATTGTTAACAAATCCTAAAGACTATGAATTGACATTTGTATCAGGATTTTTTTCTGACTGGATTCAGAATTGGTCTTCTGGCTATATGGTTCAACACATCATCCTTATCATCGAAATTATTTAAGTTGAAGATACGTTTTCTTTAACATTCATACATGTATTAGCATGCTTAAATGATCTTGCACACAAGGAAATAATATTATCCATGGTTTAAACCAAATGAATATCAAAATGTAGATTACATGGTTTAAGATCAAAGAAACTCGGGATTGAAACCCGGATTTTTCATGGAAAGAAATTGTACCTCCTGAGGTGCAAAGTTTTGTGTGGTTGGCTCATCAAAATGAAATTCCAACAGTTAGTAACCTAAAGAGGAGCAAACGAGTACGTACACTAAATTTCAAAAAAGAGGGAGCAAGAGAGTACTTAATCACAACCAACAACAAAATCGAGAACAAAAACACATGTCAAAATAGTTTTTCCATCGAAACCATCATGGTAGAAACTTGTAAATGATCATACAAGATGTTGTTAGAGGTGGAGAAAAAGGTGATCGAGAAAAAATCGGTGTTAGACTCGCTCATTATGTTAGATTCTTATGACTCTACTAATCTCAAATCTTCCCTTCTCAAAAAAAAAATCGATAATGCAAAACATGATCAATCACTATCATTCATCAATGATAAAGTTATAGAGAATAATTGGAGATAATGAAGATCATGCCCATCTTGATGAACAGTATCTTGAATCTCATGGAATTCTCTTTTGAGATGACAAAATCATGGGGTATTTTATTTATATAGTGGGTATATTTTTTTTCTTTTTTTCTTTGATCGATTTTTTTTAATGGGAATCGAACAATTTTTTTCTTTTTGAAAGTTAATAGAATATACTAAGGCAAACCAAAAAGAATCAAAAGAGGCTTTCTAGAATGTTGGATGCCCTTATCCAAATATTGGGCGCTGAAATATAGAATCGATCAAACTTACTTTTATCAAAGTGAGCCTTTACTTTTTGAAAAAATTTGTCTATATAAACCCTCCTTGGATCTCTGATATCACCACACACTTGTTAGCTAGTTACTCATTTCCTATCATATAATACTAATGGCTCAAACTCACAAGCTATGTGTTGAAAACGAGTTGAAAAACTGCTCAGCAGACCAGTTTTATAGGTTCATGATGAATGAAATGACCACGCTCCCACAAGTTCTTCCTCATATGTACAAGAGTTTCGAAATTCTTGCTGGAGATGGAAAGAGTGTCGGCACCGTAAGGCTCGCGAAAATTGTTATCGGTAACTACCAAAAATTTATCTAACCACGAATATTGTTTTTTCAGAAATAGAAATCAATCCTAAAATTTAAAAATAAAATTGATTTATTTTATAAAAAGTTAACTTTTTTATTTTAGGAAGTCACTCCGAAATTTTATACCTAAATTAATTTCTAACTTCTCAATTTTTAAAAATCAAAAAATAATCTGAATATGTATCCAAACAGGCTATTAGAAAGCAATAAATCTAGAACTATGCTTCAAGGGGGCATGTACTGGAGCTACACAAAAATATTATGAGCCAGAGTTTACATTGATATAGCAGTTAGCTGGGTGATTATATGATCTCATAATTAACTTGAGAGTTCAATTGTGTATATATATTATTGTTGTTCAGGGACCTTTCCGGAGGCTATCGTGAAGGAAAAAATTGTAGCCGTGGACGATGAAAGTAGGACTGTTACTATCAGTATCATCGGCGGAGAGATCTTGCAAATGTATCCAAAGTTTGAGTACACATTGACTGTAACTCCGGTAGTTACACAAGGACGTGAGCAAAGCTGCTTACTGAAATATTCTGCCGAGTATGAGAAAGCAAATGAAGCTGTCCCTCATCCAAAGGAGAATTTGGAGTTGGGAACTTCTATTTACGAAGCATTTGCTATGCACCTTGCCAGTAAGGCCTAATTTATGTACACAAGCTGGCTGCACTAATGATGCATAAATAAAAACGCTGGCTGTACTAATGATGCATAAATAAAACTTCTTTCGATCCAAATTATCTCGCTAATTTGATTCTCTAATTTCCACTAATAGAGATGTAAATTAGACCATGCGGTCCATGCCAGCACGTCTATAGTATAACATAGAATGCTGAATCACGGAACATCACAGTAGTTTCGTGTGTTAGACTGGGACGGACTAATTAGCATAGTGGCACATCATGTAGCACAGATAAGCATGAAGCACAAAACAATATTCTAAGAAAACATGTCATAACATGTATAAAACACTACACAACACGGGATAATACATCATATTTCTTAAAAGAGTCTTTATTCTAGTAAATTTTTAACATATTATTTTCGGTATGTTGGATTATTTCTATAAAAATAGTATTAAAACAAAATGGATTAGTATTAAAAATACTATGTTGAATTATTCCCTATAATATAATATCTAAATATCTAAAACATATTTAAAAACAAGAAATAAATATATTCGTACAACAGAACTTGACATAACACGGTTATTTTTCTAGCACAACGTAATATATCATTAAGCATAGGACACATCAGATCATGTCATAATCTCTGACATAGTATAATAGGTACGCAATATGTTAAACACGTAACTCTGTGGATTATATTGTGCTAGACCGGCACTTTTAAACGTCTAGCCACTAATTACCGAGTTCATTGACTAATTGAAACTTACAAAATTAAACAAATCAACAAAGTCCATCACAAGAGGCTCAATATATCAAACACACCTTTGTCATTCTTTGGGGCCAGGGAAAACTAATTATTTTAGGAAATAAGGCATGGATATCACACTTCTACAAACTGTTCACAATTTAAATAGTAATATTTTTTTTAATTTTGAAAAGTAATTTTATGTCACTTAGCAAATTATAGGTCACTGAGAATATTTTGAATCGTAGTTTATAATTTGCATCACAGAACAAATTTTGGGCCAATTATGATATACTAAAATAATTGCGGGTAAAGATCAACTTATAAAAAGACTCGTGTCCGACATAGTTTATACATTTAACAACTTTGAGTACATAATGCATGATAAATTCAAAATGCATTAATGAGATTCGTAATCTCATGTCACTGATTTTACTATTAATATGTTTTGGTCTTGAAGAACAATAAACAATTTCGGGCATAAGTGCGTGTAACTACAGATTCCTTATTAATATTGGTAAATATAAACAAGTTTTCTCAATCAGAAATTTTAAATGAGACCTTGGAGAAAACTAATGAAATACTTATAAAAAGAGAAACGAAATAACCAAGAGAGATGATAAATCATGGGCTGGTTATACAAACACATTTACCATCGCAACAATTTTACTTTTTTTCTTTTTAATAGTGTTAGAATGTTATCCACCATAAATATGTTCATATAATTATATGTTTAATAAGATGAAATGCAAAACATTTCTTCAACCTCATGTAATAGTAGTTCCCTGTTTAGTTTCATCTTCTTTAATATAAATATTGAGGTTTGATTCAATGAAATTTTGATTTATAGAGAGAAAAGAATTAATGAGGTGAATGATATCCATCTTTATTATTATTCCTTCTTTTTTAAGCATAATTACATGTATTTTTTATGACTTCGTTTCCTTGCTTTGCAAATATAAAAAATAATCCCGACCCTAAAAAATTAAGAAGAAAAATATTTAACAGCACAATTTTAATAAAATAACTAATAGAGAAAAGATTCAATAATTAAGAAGAAATGCAGGCAGTGAATTGGAAGTGTGAAAAAGAAAAACATTTGGAAACACAAAATAGATAGTTTTGATTCCAATTCAATTTCCGTTTTGTTTTTTTTTAGAAGAAAAGGTTAAATTCAATTTCCGTTTCTGGTGCGAATATCATCAATAACTAGCAACTTAGAGAAAAAAAATAAGTAAACTAAGTTCACATGAATACGTATATGCTCAAAAAGGGAATTGATAAAGTCTATATATGGCTGCAATTCAATATCTATATCCAGTAATCTTGATCAAGAATCCAAAATTCCTAATTTTAGGAAAAAATTAGGGAAAAATTTAATTTTCTACTAATAAAAATATTTATTTATTTTCTAAGTATTTAGTTTCCGTATATAATAATACTCGAAAATATTTTCAAGAATCTAACAACATCCATATATCTTTGGACCCTGTTAAGTTCTTGCAAAACAATTTAAGAACGATGATCTTCAGTTATTGGCCCGCCATAAAGAAAATCAAGAAGCATGAAAGTGAAGCGGCAAGGCTTCTGGTTCCGAAACCAGTTTGATTTTTACGTTAAAAAGCATGATATAAACATCAAAATCTTATTAAGGGCGCCACCTACAATGCTGAAGACATCCGTACATGGATGGAGGAGGCACCTTTCATTTTACAGAATGATAATTCATCGGGGCTAACCTACCGTAGATGCAGACTCATAGAGATCTTAAGTTCTCTCCATGCCAAAATGAAGGGGAATGAGATTTCACTTTAGCAGCAATGGCTGGTGGCATCATTCCCATAAAAATTACAAAAAAAAAAAAAAACGTTTTGATTGCCATTTTGGTCAAGGAGCTGTTCCACCTTTTGCAAATCTGCAGAGCATTGCAGATTGGGCTTTAAAGGTGGCTCAATTCCTAGGATCCATCTATTTTCCATATATTTATATCCTTGTCATTGCCAATTTTCCAGGTTCCCAACTTGTGAATGTTGGAGATCCCTAATTGGATCCCTTCCCAGACCCAAGAACCCCCCTTTGTGAATGTCACTCACTAGTTCCATTCCACGGATGTGTAAGATGATGAAAAAAAACATAGATGCTTTAACTTTAAGAAACCAGAAGAAATGTCTAAAAGAAAACGATGAACATTCTATGCTGAACCATTACAGGATCATCTGTATATGAAATACAGTCAATTCTAGTACAGTTAGATTAGCACAAAGTTAACTTACAAAACAGCAGTTCTTATCCAGAACTTTCTTTTACCTCTTCTACTCGGGACCTAAGAGATGGGTTGAAATTCAGAACTGCGCACCTGGGACCACTTTTCACTAGAGTTAGCCAGCAGAAAGACTTGAGTAGCAGAAATAAAAGCAAGTGTTTCCTCTTCGTGACAGAAGATCTAAACTATAACTCATTGCCTTCATCGGACTCAACTGCATCATTCTTCTTTTGTGGGAAAAGAAACTTCCACAACTTGCTAACAAAGGAGTTGGACGCTGGTACTTCTGTCTTAACGCTGCACATAGAATGGTAGTCTTGCCCCAGATGGGGATTGACAATTTGTTCCTGCAACAGTGTAATAGTTAAATTTTTATACATTGAAATTTAACATAAAAATAAGAACTGATCCACTGTAAGAAACTTAAAATGAACCATCAGAAATACAAGAATTCGCTTAGTGGTAGTACCTTGAAATCTTCAAATGGGCAGAAATCAGAGTTTTCACAGCCCTAGAGACACAATAACATAAAAAATGGAGTTAATTTAGTGAAGAACAAAGTCAACAATACACTATGGAGACTTACGACTTAGAATTATGGTAAACAAACCGAAGTATGAATGTATAAGGAAGTATCCAAGTTATATTGCACTAACTACAGTAATCGAGTGACAGATGAAGCAAACATCAGTAACATATGAAAAGGTGCACTTACCGGCAAGGGGACTGGAACTTCATTGTGCATTACTTGTACGAAGTATTTGCTTTTCTTGTTAGCGGGACAACTGTATAAAGTCAACATATTGTTTCCAGCAAAAGGTGCTACTGTGCTGCACCTCCAACTACGTTTCTGTGGTGGCTTAGGAGGTAATTCCAATGCTTTCTCACGTTGTATTCTTTTATATTCTGTTCATACAGTAGATTACCCTCCATTATTCATAAAAATGTGCAAACTCCAAACATAAACCAGCAAAGTGAAAAAAACAACGATTTACTCAGATTTGAAGCACCGCAAAGAAATTTCACAGGCATAATCCAAATATCTATTTTTATGAGCATAATCCGATTCCAAAGGAACATTCGAGTTGCAAAAAAAACTCACCGCCGCTTTCACGAAACAACCCAAGAAGACACGAAAATGGTACCACAGTCTCAGCATGGGCAAATCGAAGTCGTGCCTTTTCGTAAGTGCCTGGAGGGTGGTTTTCTAAGGAAATAGATAGAATCATAGAAACATGATAACTGCTTAGCACTTAAGGATTCATAAAATAAAAATGGAAAGAATCTATAGAACTAACCAAAATAAAGTTCATGAGTTCATTTATTTTACCTTCTTTCGCCTTAATAGCTTCTTCCATGGACTGAACAACATCTTGAAGTAGAGGAACTCCCATACGATAATTTATGGATTTCCCATAACCCTTCAATATATATGCCTCTAAATCATCTGCCCACTCCAACAAAGAGACCTGTAGATGCACATGCTTCCCCATGTCAAAAGCATAAAACTAACATACAGGAAGCACATATATCTAATTTCTATAATGCAGGATTGTTGGGTCCCATCCACAAAAAATCTGAGATAGATTTCAAGGGTGAGAATGATTCATGCATCTTGCAACCAAATTGTAAACAACACGTGCCCAACCAAGGGCTAAGATGTTAACCAACACTGAAAAAGTTATAATGCAGTAATGAACAAGACTATTTCTCACATGCAACAGAAGGTTTAAAGGCTCAATCTAAGAGGAACCAAAAGCTACACATGTTGAGCTATTCGAAACAAATCTTCACACAGAAAAGTATCTGAAAAGCTTACCTCAGAAGGGGTAAAAAGACCACAAGCTTGTTCAGTTATGTCCAATAAAGATGCTTCCTGTAAAGAAGAAAGGAGAAAAGAGTTTCAATGAAATGTAGCCAATGGAAGAAATACAATGGAATGTGCTGTCCATTCAGTAATATCAAATTGCAAAAGAAATTCTGCACTAGTGTCAAGAGCTCTGAGTCGGTGGACAAAGCTCTGATCTTCAATCAGTGAAGATCAGAGAAGAGACTAGATAGACAATCTTATTTATAGAAGATAGAATACAAAACACAGAAAGCACATGAAACATCTGAGCTACCCCTTAACAGACAACAGATACAAACAACTAACTGGAGGAATTGTAAGTTTTAAAGGATTTGAAGAATTAATAGTAAAATTTGTTAAAGAATTAGACATTGCAATGAAGAAAGAAGAGATGAATTTGAGGTTGAGGTTGAGGTTGAGAAAGAAAATTTAGGGTTTTCTTTAGGTATGCTCTGATACCATGTAAAGAGCTCTGAGTCGGTGGACAAGGCTCTGATCTTCAATAAGTGAAGATCAGAGAAGGGAGACAATCTTATTTACAGAAGATAGAATACAGGACACAGAAAGCACATGACACACCTGAGCTACCCCTTAACAGACAACAGACACTAACAACTAACAGAAGTAACTAACTCAGACATAGAGAAATAACACTCTCGTTACACTTCATTTCAGACTGTGCTAACAACAAGAAACGCTGATTGAGGAGTATGAACATAGATAGTTGTTACCTGCTTGCATAGAAACCATAGTGAAGCAACATCTTGCTTTGTGAAATTCATTGGGTATCGCTTCACCATTGCGGAAGCAACTTCATCCAAGATGGGTTCCTTAAGCTTACCAACAGAAGGTTCCTGACTTTTCCTATAATTCTGTTACAATTTTAAACAATAGTGATATAAATATATGAAGTTTGAAAAGAGCCTACTCACCCAAACACAACCTCAGTTAAAATTATTGTAGTTTAAAGGTGTTAACACCAAGAACAACGTCTATTAAGGTTGTCAGCATGGGTTGTTCATTGCTTCCGGATGAAGCATATAGCTTGTGACATACAAGTATCATGAAAATCTCAAAATCAAAAGAGGAACTACGTATGCATACCTTGTAACTTTGACAGATATCATGAAACCTCAACAACAAATCACTTGCACGACTTTCACTGGTGACAGCGAAAGCCCGATGTTGCCCTGTTCCAAGAGTTCCTTTGCCATTAAATAGTCCCATGCCAAACGCCACAGCACTAGCTGATGCTCGTGGAATCTGTAACATTAAACAAGATTGAAGTTTCAATATTATTATACAGAAAATTATGCAAATTAAAAATGAAATTCATAAAAAGCAAAGCCACTACAACCGGATTCCTAACCTGGCTTGATTTTATCGTGTATATGTCAGGATGATACTCCTCCAAAAACAAATCAGGAAACCTTTCTCTCATCCTAACACCAAGTTGATACAACTCCTCCTCTCCTTTTATCACCAATTCTCCACCCTTCTTCTTTCCTTTCCACGGAGATTGCCATCCCGGCAACCACGCAGGAACATCACCCACAGTTGAATTCCCTGCCTCACTCACAAGTACTTCCAATCTAGTAGCCAACCTATCTAACTCTTTAATCCGCTTCTTAGTCGGTGATCGTGTTCCATGCCTCGCCTACACAAACAAATAAAACTAATAAATCAATCCAACAAGTAAACCGGAGGAAATTACAACTAGTTGTTAAGTGAAATTTGGGGAAAATTACCACAAGATTGATGTGAATAGGTGTACATTCATCTGGAATCTTAGACGCTATGAAACTATTATCAGCTACATCTTTCACAGCACCATAACTAGAACAACAAAGTAGACTATGATTAGCACTACTAATTGCTAATGACGAAGAAATTGGGGAAACTTTAAAAAAAACAAAAAAAAAAAAACCCTAGAAAATTACCTGCTAACAGTAGAGAGATGCTGTCGAACATCGAAACTTTGTTGATTTGCAGTTGATGATGATGATAAAGAAATTGACAAGAATACAAATAATAATGGGATCAAAATGAAAACCAGAGATTTTGCCATAGACATTTTATCTCTCGAGAAGAAGAAGAAGAATCAGTCAGTGTCTGGGTTTATAAAGTTTAAATCTGCTGATTTCAAAAACCGTTAAGGCGAAGTAATTGACAGTTCATGATTCGGATACAGGTAACCGACCGTGTTTTTGTTTATAAGAGCGCCTTATAATATTCACCAGGGCGCCTATTTCTGGCAGGCTTTTGAGCAGCGCTACTGCGTTGATCTAATCAAAGCTTGTGGCTTCTTGGAGGAGAAAAAGATGTAAGCTGCACTAGCTCCAATGGCAACCAGAGCTGTAGCTACACCTGATTCCATGTTTCTCAATTAAATTCATCTGAACCCTAGTTAGCCATTCGGTGAAAGGGGTACCAATGTGCCATAGGCACGTCATAGCGGCATAGCCTATACCAAGGTCTTGTGGGACTTGCCAAAAATTTCAATTTGCTGAGCCACATGGCTTGGCGAATGGGCTCACTCGCAACTATGGAAAATCGATATAGCGGTAGAGAGTTAATCGAGTGGCAAAGACTTCGTTGGCAAATTTGTCAATTTGTAGACCCTTAAATTTGTTGACTTGCTAATTTAATTGATATTTTACCATTTAATAGGCTTATGAAGTAAGGAGGCCCGTGGAGACACCACACAGGTCAGTGAGTCAAAGGTACTACTAAATAAGAGGGTAGAAATATTCATTACAATCTCCAACTCAAACATATTGAAACTTGTAGCAGATTCTAACAACATATTGAAATCAAGAAGAAACTCAACAACAATTTCTAAGAAATGTTTAACTTGCGAGGGACTAATTTCAAAATAACCCCCATTGTTCTCATTCATCGTGCGTTACAATAGCTCTTGTAACTTCATCTGGTAATGTGGTGCTTGCTGCCATGAAAATGCAACAACAGTTCACACCATGTGTTTTGAGAGATGACTTGTTGCTGATGTTCTAAACTGGTTGCTCGATCGAGTTTGTTCCAGGCTCATTCTGAAAATTACATACCATATCAAGTTAAAGTGTTGGTACTACTGAGGCGAACAAATAATCTTATATGCGACAAACTCTGCCAACTTGTGAACCAGAGTATAACAAAAACAATAAACAGAGAAACATGAAGTTGCAAAAGGGCAAAAATTGAGTTACGGCATGCGAATAATGTGCATAAAAACCAATTGCTTTAACTGATAGCTAGGGAACAGTTGATTAGAAAATTCTAATTCTAATTATTTTGGATGTTGAGTGCTAAAAGATGATTTTCTACCCAGTGGTGCTCTTTATACAGGCGGCAACATTGTCTAGAGAAAAAAACAAAGAAGATTTTTCTGCTAGTTTCTGGTTTATTTTTATTGGATGTTTGAAAGCAGAAATATATAAGATAACAGTAGGTACTTGGAAATGGGGAGACTCGAATAGCTCAACCCATGTCATTGTATCCTCCTTGTCTTATCAAGGGTTTGTGGAACTTGTTTACTGCACTATACACTACTAATACAGTTGAACCAATGACTGAGTTGGCAAGAGATGGAAATATGACAATGTAATCTTACGTATTCAATATGAAATATGAAGAGAAGACACATTCTAAAATTAGAAATAAATGTTTGATATCTAAAGATTTTGAAAGTATCAATAACGTATACTATGACGGTTGTATGACTTCAGTTTTCAGATATTAAAAACCATATTCATGTAGTGAATCTAGTGATGAAGCTAAATATGAATGTACAGGAAGCCATAGAAACAGAGGTCCAGGTCCAATAATCATCCAGGTATTTGCTGATAAATTATAATTGCCATGCTAAAGCACTAAATGAAACGATATAAGGAAACTAACCTGGACAAAGATCTGCACCGTTTTCGCCATGGCTAGACCTGAATGAGAAACACTTGGTTGGTCCAATTCACCAAATGCCTCTTTCTTTGATAACCTAAGGAGCTTTTTTGAGACTTTTGGTCATCATTCTTGATTAATAGTTCACTACTTCACTAATCAAACAGTTTGGTTTCTATGAGATTCCTATACTGAGTGGTTCAGGGGAGACTGGATTCTGGATATATGTTCACTACTTCGCTAATCAATCTAAGGAAGTCGCACGATTTCTGCAACATGGCATAATAAAAACATCTGCATTTCCACCAACTATATCTCCCTAGCCGAGTATAACTCCATTCTCAAATCACTCTTGACTAACCTTATATCCTCTGAATTTTGGCTTAGACCTGCACTTAGATTAAGAAAGAAAGGTTATCACTGAATGGAACATCATAATTCTTTCCCTTCTTCTTCAGAATGATAAATCCCTTAACAATCTAAACTAAAACTTCTTAAATAAAACATTGCTTACTCTGAGTAAATACAATCTCATAAAGATCATATTGCATCAAATTGTGACGAGTTTTCTTTCAAGCAGTACATAAACAAGCTAAAATACTCAACTACAAATAAGCAACGTGTTGAACCCATGGCTGAATTTTATCACCATTATGAAAAATGCATGAAAACTTTCATCGTTGACAGCAAATAAATATAGGTCTAATGATAAATTGATAGTGAGCATTGCACATAACATCCCCTACCCGGCTATCCCTTATAAGTGCCAGATTTATAATTTCACCTTAGAAAGAAATCACAGATAATTTAAATGGTGTCATGGAACATACCATCCATTTTGTTGCAAATTAGCACTCAACAGAAACACAAGAGGCACGGCGAATAACTTCCGGCAAATCAACACCTCTTGACCACTCTTCCACATTATCATCATAAACCAAAACCAATCCTTCTTTCATCCCTCTACAACTCCTTCCACTTCTCCTCAATAAATCATCTATACATCCCAAAACTTGAACCAACACCACCTTATTATTACTGCCATTGCTATTCTCTTTATAATTCTCGTCACCAATTCCAACACAACTAAACCTAACACTACTGTCCAATCTAACTTGTGCCGGCAACGGCGGACTTTTCATCCTACACCACTCACCAAACCCACCACCACCACCCCTTCTTTTTCTTCTCCCATCAAACCTCCAAAATGACAATTCCACAGCATGACTTGCCAAAATGTAAACATATCCCCCAGCTGCACATGCTGCCACAACACATCCACCCCCTGGCACTGTCCGGCTCCTCATCCACACCCTACTCTGCACATCAAACAAATCCATGGAACTCGCATACAAATGCGCTTCCGAACACCCTCCTCGTGTCATCGTTTCATTCTTCCCATTACCACCACCGCCGATTTTCAACCCGCCAATCACATAAAACACTCCTTCCACAGCTGCTCCAATGCATCCATACCTTCTCCTCGGCGCTTCCGAAACCACTCTCCACGTATCCGTCTCCGGCTCATACTCCTCAACCACTTCATTCCGTGCAGCTCCACCAGAAATGTAAATCTTCCCATTCACATTCGCCATTGCAAATTTCTTCCTTGGATAAAGCATCGGAGATTTCACGGTAATCACACCCATCCACACATCATAACCAAGCGTAACATCTCTATTAATGATATAAATCACTTTCCCAACTGAAATCACTCGCGAATGAGAAAACGAACCTTGAGTTAGCATTCCCGACGCGCTAAATGGACTACTCAAACTCCAACCAGCAGAAGAAGAAGAAGAAGAGTCGTCGCCTTCTCCTTCATGACTCCCATCAGATTCTCCATCATTTACACAGTGATTCGCAGCGTAAACACCGTAATCAGTCACACTAAACGCGTAGATTTCACGGCGGATATGACCGTGGCTCCGCCGTAGATCGAAATATAACGTTGAGTTTAGTATTCGGAACCATTTTCTACAGACAGCTGAAACTGATGAGAGTGATGAGGATGGGACTCTAGATAAACATTCTAGAAGTAAATCATCAGGTAGTATTGATATAAAGAATGATGATTTTTGATCATCTTCTAATAAACGATTTCTGATAGATGATTTAATGATCAGATGATGAGTTTCTTGTTGTGGATTCGGGAAACAGGATTTCATTATCCTTGAAAATCCTCTGGAATTGCAGTAGTTTTCCCCCATTTCTGTGTGGACGATGGATTTGCAAAATCGAACTCTCTCTCAAATCTCAATCACTCACCAAGTGAGAGTGTGAAAGTGAAATAGAGAGTCAGTATCAGGGGTATTTATGGGATTTAGGTAAAGATTTTTTCAATTAGTCAGAATTTAATGTCAGGTATTGTGGGGCCTAGTGTCAGGCTTTTTAGTCCCATATGTCGGGCCTTGTCTCCTGCCTTACTTGGTGGTGATATTGTGTAGTAAGGCTCACCCAATCCACAATGGAGACGGAAAATGAAGAGTCAGCATTTTATGATTTAGATGTTGTTTAAAGGAGATTGTATGTACGTTATCATTGCTGGAGTGGAGTGGAGAGAATGATGAGAAAGAAGAAGGTATCCAATGGAAAAACATCAATCATGGCTAGTCTAGTGTAACAGCACGTGAGGCTACATCACAAAAGAAACCTTTGGCTGTTTGGAATGTGACTATTGACTGTTTTAATGACAAAAAGTGTGTACTGTACCACCTTGGTTCATTATTAGTGTTGATTGTGCATGCTCCAGTGGGGATCTAATGTAAATTCTGTAGACTGGACCAAAAAGTCTCGGTTGGTCCTGGTCTTAGTACTACTATTCGGTCCGAAATGGATTTTCATATTTAAGTTTGGGTGCCCAATGCCCTACACGTTGTATGTCAGGCCTATCTAATTGTATTCCTACTTGTTAAAAAGGGATTATATTTATATTTGGGTATCATCGGTGTTTGATCGGCGTGGACTATTTTATTATGTTAACTAGGTATTCTAATGTCGTCTAATATCGGTGGATAATTGTCAATATGTACAATGTATTTTAATATTGTTAAAAAATTTAAACAGTTATATATATATATATATATAATGTTTATTTATTTTATCCCGTCCTAGGTTAATAATTTAATTAATACGGTTTAAATATCCTGAGACGTTAATGGTTTTGTTCTGAGATAACTGTATTTACAAAATTATTGGTGATCACTCTTGAGCATGCCTATGGTACATTAAAAAGCTAACATGGTATAGTTATGATGTTATTTATTTAAATTAGTCAGATGACTTTATCAAAACAAAAATAAAAGAGTATTTAATCTTAAACAAAAATTTATGTGTGATTCTTTTGGATGCTTGATTATTCTAAAGCGAAAATGGGCTTATTTCCTAAAAACCTTTAAATTTTAGTTGAAATAGACTGTTAAAATGTTGATGGGTAAAACATATATTCAAAATAGACAATATACCCTATTGTTAACATCGATCAACACCACATACTACCAACAACACCATAGTCGAAACCATCTCTACCACCGCAATCACCAACACCATCATCTTCAAAACTATCTCCACCACCATCAACAATACGATATCCATCACAAACACCGTTTTCCTTAATTTCTCCACCACCACAAACCCCCAATAACACCATTATCGACATCATTTTTACCAACACAGACACCAACATCATCATACCATTAACAACAATCATACACCAACACCGTCAACAATCCCATATTCTCCATGTTCTCTTTTCCAAAAATTTCTCATAGTCTCTGTTCACCACATTCACCAGAAATTTTCCATCGACATCATAGTTTCTTCACCACCACCACCACCACCACCACACCATCACACCAAAAACCCTAGTCAGTTTTATCTACATCAATCAACACCACCACCAACCAAAAAACGTATTCAGTTATACTCCCAATCACCACTATGAAAAAGGCAATTACTATTCATATCTACTAATTTTAGGTTTTCTTTGATGTATTTTTTACGATTGAAATTGGTTTCATCTGATTCTTTGATTTTAAGTTTTCTTTGATGATCCCTCATATAATCACATGCTCAATTTTAGGGAAATTTTACACATTACCCATTTAAATTTGGACGAAACTAGAATCATCCATCCAGGTTTAATCAAAATTTGGGCAAAGTTTTATAAATGTGAAATTGGTGTGTATGTTATGTAAAGTAGATATTGGTGAATGTTAGTATAAATTAGGATAAAACCAGGTTCATCTAGTTATTTCTGTTGAGATGGATATGTTGTTGTGCATAAAACTGGTGTTATAAGTATGATGAAATTGATGTTGTAAGTTGGATGGATTTTGCTGTGAATTTGGTCATGGTCACGACAATTGAAAAAGTTGGGTACTCATGGTCGTGTAGCACTTCGTGCTATCATAAGGCAATGAACTACTAACAACACAAATCATCACATGGGCTCACTATTGGGCTCACTATTGCTTCACCAAACCCATCTCTCATCAAATCTAATCCTAAAGCCCTAAGGTTATTTCCGTCTTTCTAATAAAAATCTTGATATAAAACTAAATCTCGTTAGGGTTTTTCGTTTCTCTCGTACTAGTCCAGAGGCGGAAGAGGAAGAACAAGAAATAGGAAATTAGGGCAAATCTAATTGACAGTCCAGCTCAATCATGGTTCGTAATCTCTCTCGATTCCACCCAGTTTTCTCATTTTCTTACTGATTGAATCAATGCATAACTCACCCATTGATGTTGTTTTCTGCCATTTGTGTGATTCTTGATTTAGAAGCATGTTAGGGCTTGTAATCGCATTGTTGTGTTTTCCATCATGGAAAGCTGTATGCTATTGTTATTTTTAGTTGATGAACTTAAGACTCTGTAGGTGTCATGGTAGTTTCTGGTGTGTTTTTCTGTAATTATGTTGGATTATTTTGAAGCTTTTTATACTCCGGAAGGACTTGGAAATTTTAGTTGTTTCCAATCTTTATGGATAAACCTTCATTGATAATGGCAAATTGAAGTTATTCAAGTAGCATGAAGAGAACTTATTCATGTATTTCTGAGGCAATGTTTAAGGGGGGAATCTTTGTTGATAGCTGTATGTATACCTTTTGGTTTGAGTAGGAGAGTGGTTGTACAGTTTAGTGAAATGCCGAGTGCTTTTTTGTGTACATTGAGATGGTGAACTAGTTAGGTATTAGTGAGCATGCCCTCGACCAATAACTTCAGATATTTTATGATGCGTGGTTTATAATATGTTGCTGAAGTAGAATTTTGAAGGTTTTACTTGTTTGCCTAGTTGAATGTTGTTCTTTATGAGGAGTTGTTATGATTTACCTGTATCTGGTTTTGAAGTTTTCGAATAAGATATATCTTTTAACCTTCTGATTGTTTTGATTGGTTCATTTGATTTCAGGCGAGGGGATTGAAGAAGCATTTGAAGAGGCTTAATGCCCCTAAGCATTGGATGCTTGATAAACTGGGTGGTGCTTTTGTAAGTACAGAACCTTCATTTTATTTGAATTTATCTAATGTTTACTTGATTAAGTATCTAATCCTGAAAGAATTTGTTTTGTAGGCCCCTAAGCCATCATCTGGACCACACAAGTCTAGGGAATGCCTTCCTTTGATTCTTATCTTGCGAAACAGATTGAAGTATGCCCTTACATACCGTGAGGTCATTGCCATTTTAATGCAAAGGCACATTCTGGTGGATGGGAAGGTCCGAACAGACAAGACCTACCCATCAGGGTTCATGGGTATGTATTACAATATACCTTACTTTCTTACTGGTGCTATTTTCCTTCTTTTTAGTCTTCACACGTTCTTGTATTTTCACTGAACATGTTCCTTATCTAGTTCCACACCTGCATCTTAGAGTTCAAAACTTTGATAATACCCAAAAGGGTGTTCTTAAACCTAGTGTTCTCTCAGGATTTCATGGTTGCATAAAATATGCTTTTTTTTGTTGAAATAATCCTTTGAAGGAAGTTAGTCAGTGAATGGCCTCCTTGTCTAGTGATTCTCTTGAATCAAGAAAGTTTAAACTATGAGAATATTCCTAGAGGATGTCCATAACCTTCTTCTACCTTCAGCATTTTGATGTGTAGAAAACGGGTACCTCTTTAGGGATAATTCTGTAATTTGGATACTGATATGTTATTTGATTTGTTTGTTTCTGGGCTCCATATAATTTTTGTTGATGTCCCTGAATGTTGCGAGTAATTTATACTAGTATATTTGGGCTTTTAAGTATGTGAAATCCTGATTTTGCTTCTCTTTCAACCTCATTAGACGTTGTATCCATCCCAAAGACAAATGAGAACTTCCGTCTCTTGTATGACACCAAGGGCCGCTTCCGTCTGCACTCAATCAAGGATGAAGAGGCTAAGGTTAGTCTTTTAGTTTGATAGGTATATCATGTATACGATAAATGCAGCAATTATCTTATCTTGATCTCATCCATGAAAATGTTCTTTTTGCAGTTCAAGCTCTGCAAAGTCAGGAATGTACATTTTGGCTCAAAGGGTATCCCATACATTAACACCTTCGATGGTCGCACAATTCGTTACCCTGACCCTCTTATCAAGGCTAATGACACCATCAAGTTAGATCTTGAGAGCAACAAGATTGTTGATTTTATCAAGTTTGATATTGGTAATGTCGTCATGGTAACTGGAGGTAGAAACAGAGGCCGTGTTGGTGTAATCAAGAACAGAGAGAAGCATAAGGGAAGTTTTGATACCCTTCACATCCAGGATTCTACTGGCCATGAGTTTGCCACCCGTTTGGCCAATGTGTTCACCATTGGGAAAGGTACAAAGCCATGGGTTTCACTTCCCAAGGGAAAGGGTATCAAGTTGTCTATCATCGAAGAGGCAAGGAAACGTCTTGCAGCTCAAGGAGCTGCTACAGCTTAAACTCATTGAGGTGTTCTGTTTTGCAGCGTGGAAATTAATCTTAGCTTAAGACAACAGGTGCTGTTTTAGTTTTCTTTTAGATCAAAATTTTGAAGATGATTTTAATTTAGCTTTTCCAACATTTCAAAGATATTATAGCTTAATCTACTGTGTTTCTTTGATACATATACGCTTTCCCTGTTGTTGTTTTTTTCATTTTGTCAGTGACACCTGAACTTTGCATAAATGCTGTGAAAAATCAGTCAAACTAACTTGACCAACTTATATCTACTACGTTTCTTTTCTTTTGGTTTTTATGTTTCTTTGGAGGCTAGAATTTCAGACCAGAGAAACAACCAAAAACATAAATTGGAGATGAGCAATAATCTGAGAAAGAAAGACTCTAATTTATATATAGCAGAAAGTGCTGGACTGAGTAGGCATAGATTGCCTGCAAAAGTAACAATACACATTGTTAAACTAGTTTTCTATCAAGTATGCAGGACAGTGTTTGGCTAAACGACGTTAACCATTGAAAGCCTCCACAAAGCCATAACCAATCATCAATAGAACAAATGAAGCTGCGTTGATAATCACAAGGCAAAGATTCTTATACTGGTAGTATTTCAGAGGTAATGCAATGGTGACACGTAATACAATGAATACAGTGATGATTAAGGCCCCAAGGAAGGTGCACAAGGTGGATACACGAAAATCTAATTAATAAGGAATTTAAACAAATCCTAAACAGATGAGCGCACTTCAGTTAGCACACTTCAGTTAGTTTTTGCAAATGTGAAACCTCATTCAGGATTTGATTTGTGATGGTGAACTTTTTTTTTTTTTTTGATATAAAATTGGGAGGTGAACTCTTTTTTTTTTTTTGATATAAAATTGGGAGGTGAACTATTGCCTCTAAAATCCAATCTTCTTCTACCTCTAGAAAAAACGTGTCTCGGTCCGTCTGACACCATTCTGCGATGTGAAAGAACATATATATATACATAAGCCCTAATCATCAGATTTCGAAAAAAGGATTATTAATCCTAAATCTTTCTCATTTTCTTCTTAATAATCTCTCTCTCTTTGATAAGGAAAAGAAGAAAATAACCAGGTAAATTATCTTCTTGATAATTTCTTGGTCAATGTTAATTATTTAGCTATGTAATCACTTTATGTAACCGAAGTTGATTTAGCATATACAAAATTGTTTTGGGATATGTTTTTGGTTTGGTTTAGAATGAAAATTTATTTTTTCTCTTTTAACAGAGACGGTGAATGGACAGAGACGGTGGTCTCCCTGGTTTTGCAAATCTCAATGGCGATTTAGAGGCTGGTCAATTCCAAGTGCCTACTAATTATATATCCAGCGTTGATAATGGGTTATCAAAATTGGGTAAGCACAACACTTCTCAAGCTCATGAAACTACTCATCTTATTCTTACTCATCTTGGCGCTCCACCATCTCCTAACCCCTTATCAGATGAGCACACTTCAGTTTCTCCTGACAACATTTCAAGTGAGAATACTTCTTGTGCTCCTCTTTACCCCATGTCGATTGGGGGTAATTCTCCTCCTCCTAGCCCCGTGTCAATTGAGGATACTACTACTTGTTTGATTTCTGATAAAGAATTTCAACAAAGTTTCTTAACCATTACGGGAATCACATCTGCCGGTGGCATAGCTTTCAGCCAAGCCGCTGTACAGAAACAAACAAAATTCATAAGATCATTAAATTCGACTGCCCAGATTTTCCTAGCTACGAGCTTCTTGTTCGTGATAATGGGGTTATCGTGTATTGGCGTCCTCCATATATGGGGTAATGCTCGAAACCGTAATAAGGTCTTCTCTTATCACATCCTCAAAATCAGCGCACTATTTGGTTCAATTGGCTTTATGTGTATGGGTATTTTCATTATACTTATCATCAACATCGCAAATTCATTGACATAAAAGAGGTCTGCATTGGTACAGACATTCGAAGATAACTGTACAAATATAAACAACAGATGCTCTGTATAGTTAGAGATATGAATCTGGGCTCATCTTTGGTTCTTAAAGAGTAGTATTAGTTTACTTGTTGCTCATGGTATCACTTGGTTTATCGATCCTAAGCTATATTTTTTCAATTATCTGTAGTAAGTTTTCATAATACAATGAATTTAGCAAGTCATGTGTTCAAGAATAAATATCTTTTCCATATAATTTTTTTGAATCTAATCAACTTTTTCGATAAATCTAATTTCTCCTTGCCTTTCTAAAATATATCAAATTTTGTTTCAATAAAGTTGGATTCTATAAATTTCTTGATATGGCGTGATCAGTTTGAATCGATCTTGATTCCAACTGATTTGTATGGATATGTTATCGGTGAGATTATGGTTAATGGTGTTTTAAGCATGAATCCGATGTGAGTTTATTTGAGAAAATTGGATTGTTTTTCTTATAAGTTGTATGAAGGCAACTTTTACTGCTGATGTTTTTTGTGATATTCTGGGTATTTCAACGGCTATGAAAAGTTGGTCATTTCTTGAAGTTAGTTTCAAAAAACCAGTTTATAGCAAGGAAGAGCATTGTTGAGAAATCGGTTGTATAGCTCTAAGAAAGGTAATTTGGCAATTATATCTTCATAATATCAAAACACTAGCGGGTGAAAAAGTGAGCAAGTCTAATTTGATGATGCATATTTTGAATGATTTAGGAAGAGAATATGATAATTTTTGTGATATCAGCACAAAATAGTGAGGTTCCATTTACTTTTGCAGAATAAAACCTGTGCTAATGAATCATGAGCTCATGGACCAACAACAAGAATCTAGTATGGTGTTTGATGCTCAACATCCTTCATCCCTTTACGGTAGAAATGTGAATTCTGTTGCTCGTCATGATAGAGGAAAATTCAAAAACAATGCTGATAGTTTCAGGAACAATTATGGTTTCAAGAATTATCAAGAAAGTAATAGAAATATAAGTGGAAACACTAGAAGAGATTTTTCTCAAATAGATTATCAGATTTGCAGAAAGAAATGACATTATGCTAGTAGGTTCTTGAATTTTCTATGTAATTTGTTTTAAACTTCACTTTTAGGGTTTTTCTACAACTGTTGAATGAATTCTTGATTTGTTAGTTTGCTACTCGATACGAAACTGAACTTAACCTCCTAAGTATTAATCATTACATCTTCAGTTTCCATGAACCGTTGCAATTATATGTTTTTTATTTTTGATCCAGGTTTGAATTGGGAACAAGTTACATTGGAGTTTTTTCTTCCACAATGGCTAAAGCTGATTTAGCTTTTACAAATAATGCTGTACATAAGTTACAGCTTTCACTTCTTGAAGGTATACACTATGAAAACAAGCTATTTGCAGCTGGGTCTTTGATTTCTAAAAAGGATTATGAAGATGTGGTGACCGAAAGGTCGATTTCCAATGTATGTGGTTATCCTCCTTGTAAGAATCCGTTACCTTTACAGCGGCCTAGGAAAGGACGGTATCGGATTTCATTGAAAGAGCATAAGGTTTATGATCTTCAAGACACGTATATGTATTGTTCATCTGAATGTGCTGTTAATAGTTTAGCTTTTGGGGGTAGTTTGCAAAATGAGAGATGCCCAGTTGTGAATTTTTCAAAGGTTAATGAGGTTTTTAAGTTGTTTGAGGATTTGAGTTTGGAAGAAGAGGGTTTGTCGGGGAAGAAGGGTGATTTGGGATTATCTGAGTTAAGGATTCAAGAAAAAATGGATGCCAAGGTTGGGGAAGGGGTGTCGCTAGATGATTGGGTTGGTGGTCCATCGAATGCAATTGAAGGGTATGCTCCCAAAAGTGACTCATCTCTGAAGCTTCCAGAAAAAGGGAAATGGTTGAAGGCTAAAAGTGCTACGCTAAATAGAGGGAAAGGCAAGGAAGTGAATGAGATGGAATACACGAGTAGTATTATCATGGGGATCAACTTGGCATTCCTAAACAGTCTTCTGCTCTTAAACGGAGTTCTAAAACAATGTTAGAGGAGTCAAAAGTAAAGTTGAATAATTCGATTGTCAAAAGTCAGGTTGAAATTCCTGAAGTATCTTATTCTGTATCCAAAAGTGGTTCAGATATGAATGTTACTGATTTGTAAGAAGAGCTGTGTGCTGGAATAGATGCTCTGTTATAAGAAACCACATCGAAATCCTCCTTGAAGTCTTCGGGTTCAAAAAAATTGACTCACAATGTTACAAGGGCTGATGAAAAAGAAACTGATAATGGTAATGAGAGCCATGTCAATCTTTGTGATGTTCAAAAGATGGGTGACTCACAAGGTAGTGCTGAAAGCTCAGGTAGTCAGGTTGTGGAGGATATGGACAGTTCCGTACGTTTAGCATCAGCAGAGGCATGTACAAATGATTTGCAACAAGCACCTGAAGTTGTGGCTTGTGGTGAATCTGATGCCAGTAATGCTGTATCTGAAGCTGGGATCATTATCTTGCCACAACACACGAATGGAGGAGACATCTAGATGGTTGAGAAAGCCCTCAAACCAGAATCAATTCCACTCAAATGGCCAACAAAGCCTGGTGTGTTTAATTTTTAGGTATTTGATCATGAAAACTCATGGTTTGAACTGCCACCTGAGGGCTTTAGCTTAAGTTTATCGCCATTTACAAAAATGTATATGGCACTTTTTGGATGGGTAACATCTTCTTCTCTAGCTTATATATATGGACGCGACGAAGATTCTCAAGAAGAGCTTTTATCTGTTAATGGGAGATCATATCCTTACAAAATTGGCTTGAGTGATGGGCGCTCTTCTGAAATTAAGCACACTGTCTGGTTGTCTTACCCGAGCATTGCCAGGACTTGTTATGGATTTAAGGCTGCCGACTCCAGTATCTTTCCTGGAGCAAGGAATATCCCGCTTGATAGATACTATGTCGTTCATCGATGCGCTTCCATCCTTCAGAATGCAACAATGGCATGTGATTGTTCTTTTATTTATGGATGCTCTCTCGGTGTGTCAAATTCAAGGACTCTCAGCACACATGACATGCAAGAGGAAGTTATCTTCTTGATTATCTATGGGACTGTATTTCTTGGTCAAAGTTACTTATTTAGCTATGTAATCACATGTTAGATCTACTATTGAAGTTTATTTAGCTATAACCAGGTGAGTACAAAATTGTTTGGGTATCTATTTTTGGTTTGGTTTAGAATGGAAATTAATTTTGTTTCTCTTCTTAACAGAAACAGTGAGTACTTACTTCAATCAGATACATCAGAATAGGAAAAGTGGGAGGAAGAACGAAATAAGAAGAAGAGAAGAAATTTGGAGTTAAATTTTATTTATTTTTTCTATTTTCTTCTCTCTTTAGGGGAAATGCAGTGAAATTGAGAAAGCGCTGTAAGTTTGAGGGTGGTGATATTGCACAAATCTCTATAACGAAGTTAGTGGACGTGTGTATTAACATGATCATCTGGATGTAAGGAATCTTAATATGATGACGTGGTTTTGGGTTTTTGATGATGTGGGAGTTTGGAGGAGTTTGATTGGATGAGTGAAAAAAGATTAATTGCACGAAAATGAGTTTGCGCTGCCAAATGCGGAATTTTTGGGAGAAGACTTGTTAAAGACACCCGTTTCTGTATTTCAGCACCTGTTGTGGAGTCTGGTGTTGTAAAATATTAGAGGGCGCTTGGACTAGAAGCAAAAATACTTGCAAATCATACTTGGATAATATTTAAAAAGTAGATATAAAATAATCAGAAGTTAGTTATGGTACTGGAGCAAAAAAATTAACTTTTTATAAAATAAAATATTTTTGTTTTTAACTTTTCTTTTTTTTTGTAGAATTAGAAATATTTTTGTTTCTGATATCTAAATACCTTGTAAATAGATGTAATTCAAAGTATATTTTTTAAGTTATAAGAAACTTTCAAAGTTATTTTATTCTAAAGATCCGCACTAACTTTTTATATTTTGCTTTAGAAAGTTGAATAAACACCTTATTAACACTCTATTAAATTGTTATCAAAAAGAACACTCTCTATCAAATGGTTATCAGATTATATTTCACATTTGATTTAATTTTGGTAGATAGAATGAGGGACAATATTTCTCACGGTACAGACAGAGTGGTGGGATTATTCAAAAACTATATACTTAACAAAATCTAGCTAATCAAATAAAAATGTCAAATGGATTTTCTTTTTAATAAATGAAACAATAAAACTGACTAATAAGTATCAACATAATTGCACTTGTTAACGTTTATATTATAATTTTTTGTGAAAATATTTTATCCATGGAAAATATGAATGTCTTTTTGATAAGAAAAATCAAATAGTGGCATTATGCACATTAGCTATTGAAATTTTGTTAAACTGGAATACAGAAAAATGCTTAACTTCAGGGGCGGAACTACAACCTAGTTTCCTCTGCCTTAAACCATACCCAAAAGCCTAAGAACTCTTTTTTTTTCACTGTTATTCTATTGAGCTGGAAAATATGTTTAAAATTTAGACTTAAGCGCACTGGTCAAGCCCGGTACCAAACTGACCCTTAGTTGTACATTAACATGTAAATAATTATTTATTTTTTCTATCACTATGCAAATCATACTTTGTTCATTTGCGCTCACCTTTGTGTATAATAGATTTATATATGATGTTTGTTTGGGCAGAAAATTGAATCAACCCAAAACAACCTAAATTAAAAAGAGAATTGAAAACAAATCATTTAACGTGGTTCAGCCCTTAATGGTCTATGTCCACGAGTAGTAAAATTGTGAGGTTTTTTAATTGATCAATTGAGGTTACAGGTACAAAAGCTCCATTGGACCTCCCTTTCTTTTACAGTCAGATGAAGTTTTTTCCCAAAGAAGAAGAGCCTCCGCTTCCCATGTTCTTCTCTCTTTTCTTTTAAGGAAAGTCTCAAATGTTGTTGGTGATGTGGCATCTTCATGGGAGTCCACCTGTCCACTCTCTCACTCTCTAATGCTTCCATGTGGCACCTTTCTATCCATCCATCTGTCCTCCTTATCGAAATGACCGGTTCGGGACAGGATGGATCGGGACAGGACAGATCGGGCACCAGTTGGAACGGGAATTGCTGACGTCATTGTGATAAATGATGACGTCACTTCGGGACAGGATAGCATCGGGACAAGCTGGAACGGTCGGGATGATAACGTCGCTTCGGGACGTGATGACGTCGCTTCGGGATCGGGACGTGATGATGTCACTTCGGGCGAACATCATTTTGTCCCCAACAACTTGCCCCCTTTTCTTAAGAGTTGTTCGAGGAAAAAGTCTTAAGAAAATTACCACTCGTCTCGTCTGAATTATAATGTGGTTGTTGATGTTGTTTATGCATTTCCATGTTATGTTGCATTTTTGTCCCTGCAAAATAAATTTATATATATATATATATATATGTATATATATTGATCTTTAGTTTTTCACCACAAGGTTCCTTTGAACTCTGGGTTGATATTTTTTGCAACGAAGCACCTCCTTCCATGGAGTTATGACATTCGAGATCCCACACATACGAAACAAACCCGAGCCAGGGGTAAGATACAGGGTTGGTCCAGAACGTACTCTTTTTGTATCAAGACTCTTACTTAGGTTCTGCGACCCAATAGTCTTATCAAGTATCAAGACTCTTTCATGGGTTACGTGACCCAATAGTCTTATCATGTCTCCTAGCCACGGAGCTCGGTAGGAACACACGCTTAATTTATCTCGGGCATGGAGTAAATTAATGTGTCCCATAAATTTGCTCTAGCCACTGAGCTCAGTAGGAACACACGCCTAATTTATCTCGGGCATGGAGTAAATTATGTGTGGTCCATCATTTTATTAAGACTCTTACATGGGTCCCCTCTTTGGGGATGAAACCATTAGCCTTATTTCAAGACTCTTACATGAGTTCCCTCGTTAGGGATGTACCCGCTAGTCTTTTCTTGTCTCCTAAACGGAGAAATATCGGTAAGAAATATACCTGAAATGTATATGCGAAGTATACTTGAAAATCATCCAGATATTTCTCATTTCTCATTTCTTATTTAAGACATATCCCATATTCTTCTATATACATGACAAGCATATATAGGAAGAAAATATGAAATATATTTTAAATAGACATGAGAAATATCCAGATGAAATATCATTTTATTCCGAAGTAATCGTTGTTTGAGAGATCAGAAGTATACGAATGTAGAAGTATTCGCCTTCCGGAAATATTTGATGATAGGTTGAAAGAAATATCCATTTTTGAATGATAATTCCTATAGGAGCGTTCAGATTGCCACAAGAAGTATAAGAGGTATCGCCTTTCAAAGAAGTTCAGAATAAATTGAAGTATTTACTGAATATTCTTCGTGAAGTATGAGCCATTTGAAGTATCATTTCTTGAAGGCTCATATAAGGTATTAAATGTTGCCTTATGTTAAGAAGTATAAGGCATATAACATAAAGTAGCGAAATATATTATTTCTATTTAGCATTAATAAATTATTAAAATGAAATACCTAATTGTCGTGCAGTATTTAACTCATTTCACAGTTAAAAATTTGATTTATTTATAGCATGCCCCCCAGTGCATCATAATTGCATAGCTGCCGCATCTCTGAAGTATCCTTTATAGGTATCTTCACACTTCATAAAAATACCTTAAACATTTTATAATATTAAATGGGTACGAGTTAAAAATGATCTTCATGTTTTTAATTAAATATCACTATTAAATCTATTCAAACAAATTAGAATTTGTTCAAACTAAAATTTTATCATATTAAATCAATAGGTTTCTATGATTATGCGATTAATCAATTGAGGTTACAGGTACAAAAGCTCTATTGGAGCTCCCTTTCTTTTACAGTCAGATGAAGTTTTTTCCCCAAAGAAGAAAAGCCTCCCCCTTTTCCCTGTTCTTCCCTCTTTTCCTTATAAATGAAAGTCGTAAAGTTACAAATGATGTAGCCTCTTCAACTGTGCCCATCTGTTCTTCTTTCTTTTAACGCCTCCACGTGTTCATCCCAAGTCCATCGGGATTGACCGGATCGGGACAGCATGTTCGGGACATGATGGTCGGGACAGGACAGATCGGGCACCAGTTGGAACGGAAATTGCTGATGTCACAATGAGAAATGATGATGTCACATCGGGACAGGATAGCATCGGGACAAGCTGGAATGGTTGGGATGATGAATGGAGCCTAAATTGGCGCCCAAAGCGGACCGAACCAACTATTTGTCAGGCTATTTTTCCCTCGAATATATAGAGTAAGACACCGATTTAAAGAAGAGAAATTGAACACAAATCATTTAACGTGGTTCACCCTTAATGGCCTACGTCCAAGGGTAGTGAAATTATGAGGGTTTTTTTATTGATCAATTGAGGTTACAGGTACAAAAGCTCCATTGGAGCTCCCTTTCTTTTACAGTCAGATGAATTTTTTTTCCCAAAGAAGAAGAGCCTCCCCTTCCCCTGTTCTTCCCTCTTTTCTTTTAAGGAAAGTCTCAAATGTTGTTGGTGATGTGGCATCTTCATGGGAGTCCACATGTCCACTCTCTCACTCTCTAATGTTTCCATGTGGCACCTTCCTATCTATCCATCTGTCCACCTTATCGAAATGACCGGATCGGGACAGTATGTTCGGGACTGGATGGATCGGGACAGGACAGATCGGGCACCAGTTGGAATGGAAATTGCTGACGTCACTGTGAGAAATGATGACATCACTTCGGGACATGATATCATTGGGACAAACTGGAACGGTCGGGATGATGACGTCGCTTCGGAATCGGGACATGATGACGTCACTTCGGGCGAACATCATTTTGTCCCCAACAATGTTTATGTTTGTAAATCCATGTTCAGTTTTTATGTAAGGAAATGCTCTTTATGCCTTACGGAGTTGATCAACCAAATTTCAAGTAATGGGTCAATCTCAGACTTCAAATGATGGGAGGTTGGAGAAAACTGAAATGAACACTTTTTACTTTTGTTTGGGGATCTATATTATCATTAAATTCGACTGCCCAGATTTTCCTTACCATGAGCTTTTTAATGCTCGTAACCGTAATCAGGTCAACTTCCCTTATCGTACCCTCAAGATCAGCGCACTAGTTGCTTCAACTGCCTTTATCTGTATGGGTATTTTCATGATACTTGTCATCGTCATCGCAAATTCATTGACATAGAAGAGGTATCTGATTTTCTTTTCTACTTTTGCACAGAAGACATTCGAAGATACCTGTAGAAATATAAACAACAAATACTCGGTATATTTGGTTACACTTTTCTTCTTTTAGATAGCAGATATATGAATATCTGAGCACATCTTTGGTTCTTAAAAAGTGCTAGTTAGCTCATGTTAATCTGAGTTCTAAGTTGTGTATTCGATCGATCTTACGTTTCTTTTTTGATAGGAAGAAAGGAATGACATTATTGCAACCAAAAGGACCAAACAACGAAAGAAGCAAAATAAGAGATACAAATAAAGAAACAGAAAATATAGATTACTAAGGTTCCAGATGGGGATTCAGAAAAACGATTCATGAAGATTTGGTTCAATGAATCCTAATCTAGACCTTGAAATGTCAAACTCTAGGAAATATATCTGACGTGCACCAATAACGATAGAAGCCGTAGGCTTTGAACCTCCATCAAGAACTCCCACGCAGTCGACACCATCATTAACTCTAACATGATCAAACAAGCTAATGTTCCATGCACTAAAGATGAAAGACACACTTGCTCCACCTGGTGAATACGAACCGGAAAAAGCTAACACATGAGGCAAGGTGGATGAGTTCTAACAGGCGGTAAATGTTCAACGGATGCTCCCTCCATATACCATTTAGAGTGTTCCATCCTTCTGCCCATTCAATATGAGTCTTAATAAAGGCCTTGTAGATTGATGTCTCCAAGTAGTATAAGGAATTCGAATGTCGATTTTCGTTCCTCCGATGCCAGTTTTCTTGTTGATGAACAACAACTTTTTTTTTTATTAGCACAGTAAAAGTGTAAAACCGTGTACCTTGATCGATTTCAAGTCGATGTAATATTCCTCCCTACTCTTTGGGTTAATCAGAGTGGGGTTTAAGTTAAAACTCTAGTTGCGAAATCCGTCTGAACCCAGTTGATATAAATGTAAGGTCCACCTCCAAAATAGATCCTAGAGCCGTGGTCATTATCACCCCCGTTTTCGACTAATTCCACAGCGAATATGCGAGAGAATCGACATAAAACTGCAAACTGTGGAACCAGAGAAAGAGAAGATGAACGCCCAAGACCAGGCACTCCTTTAGCACCTTTAGCAAGTCCACCTAACATACTACCCCCAGTCGCACTACCAAATGAAATCCTGCGAGGTGAAGCAACCAGTGTCGCGTGGTTTGATATAATAGTCACAAGATCTGAAATGAGTTCGCCTTTTCTGACAGAACGAGTTACTGGGTTACTTGTGTAAATGCTACATGCGTTGTTAGCAGTACCATTGCACAATTCACGAGTTACTGGGTTACTTGGAAATTTTAGTTGTTTCCAATCTTTATGGATAAACCTTCATTGATAATGGCAAATTGAAGTTATTCAAGTAGCATGAAGAGAACTTATTCATGTATTTCTGAGGCAATGTTTAAGGGGGGAACCTTTGTTGATAGCTGTATGTATACCTTTTGGTTTGAGTAGGAGTGGTCGTACAGTTTAGTGAACTGCCGAGTGCTTTTTTGTATACATTGAGATGGTGAACTAGTTAGGTATTAGTGAGCATGCCCTCGACCAACAACTTCAGATATTTTATGACGCGTGGTTTATAATATGTTGCTGAAGTAGAATTTTGAAGGTTTTACTTGTTTGCCTAGTGGAATGTTGTTCTTTATGAGGAGTTGTTATGATTTACCTATATCTGGTTTTGAAATTTTCGAATACGATATATCATTTAACCTTCTGATTGTTTTGATTGGTTCATTTGATTTCAGGCGAGGGGATTGAAGAAGCATTTGAAGAGGCTTAATGCCCCTAAGCATTGGATGCTTGATAAACTGGGTGGTGCTTTTGTAAGTATAGAACCTTCATTTATTTGAATTTATCTAATGTTTACTTGATTAAGTATCTAATCCTGAAAGAATTTGTTTTGTAGGCCCCTAAGAGCAACTGCAGCGGACGACTATACCAAAGAGTAAAGATTAAATTTACTCTTTACTCGTCAGTTTGCAACCGCAACGGGAGAGCATAATTGTGTTTTACTCCAGATTTGCTACAGTATCGGAGTGAATTCTCTCCGAATTCTAAGTATACTCGCACGGCCATGTGAGATAGCGTATGCCGAATACGTTCATCTAGAGAAGCGTATTTATATCAGAAGTATCCCTAGAGAAGCGTCTGGTACTACGCTCAGCTAAGTATACGCCTCATAATACGGTTAGCTGCAACAACGCCCCTTGAAGATACAAAACATTACAGTAGCGCTTCACTACACGGTGTTCTGGCTCGACGCTTCACACTTCCGCGCTTCCATAGAATGTCGTCCAAAACATACGGTGTGATAGAAGAACTCCTATCCATATACGTTCTTCCTGGAAACCGTATGGGATGTATACGTTTATCTAGGGAGCCGCATGATTCATACGGCCTTACTAGAAACCACAAAACAATAATACAGTCGCTTAGGAAGCCGCCTGGTGTCCATACGGTCTCCTAACTGGCCGCCTGAGTTCATATTTGTTACCGTTGGGAGCAGGCGGTTCAGTCGGTCCCTTAGGAAACCGTATGGATTCCATACGGTCCCTTAGTGAGCCGCCTGGATTCTGAGAACCGATTGAGAAATTTTTACCGTTGAGAAAATTTTACAACGGCTAGTAAACTGATGTATATAAATTAGTTGGTTTACTTGTTCTGTTTTATCTACCCCATCTTTTCATATTTCATTCCTATTCCTATTGTTCGTCACTATTTTCCAATAATTTGTTGATTTAAATTTTCTATTTTTATTCTGTCCAATTAGTTTTTGTTCAGTATTATTAATTTCGAAATGGCATCAAGACCCAGAGGTCCAAATTTTAGTACAAATGAAGATGTAACCATGTGTAGAATTCATTTATCAGTATCTCAAGATTGTACTGTTGGTACCGATCAATCAGAAGACAAATTATGGTCTCGCATCAAAGATGGAATGAAAGAAGTTATACCTTCAATGGCTGATCGTAGTTGGACCTCCATTCAAAAACGATTTCAGGGAATAAGTAAAGATGTGGCTCTATACTCTGCAAAGGAGGCAGAAGTGGAACATCAGCACCACATTGGATGGGGCCCTGATACAAAGGTAAGGCAACACTTAATTGTTAAGCACCCTTAGTCGAGTTTTGAATTGTATGTGATGCACTAAGTATTTTTGTAAACAACGATACACAGGTTCAAGAAGGAGGTTGTGCAAGGAAGCTAATGGAGGTAAACCATTTAAGCATGAAGAGTGTTACTCAATTATGTTAGAGAACATAAAATATTCACGACGATCAACCGCTGTTTTCGATTCATCCCAAGCCGAAGAATATTCTGGTAGTAGCGATGATAACCCGGAAAGACCTTCATCTAGCCAAGCCCAATGGAGTGGAAACGAAGATATAGGAGATATACCTAACACGTATCCACGGCCAATGGGAAAAAAAGAGTCAAAAAGCCTAAAGCAAACGGGGAGAGCAAAATCTAGTGCCCAATCAGAAGCTTTGGATATAATTATTAACAACCAAAAAAACTTCAACAACAGTTATAACGAAAATGCTAAAAGGAAGATTGATCAGAGAGATGCCGAGCTTGCATCAGTGGAGGAGTATCGCTTAGTGAAAGAGGAGTATCGAATAATGATGACGGACGTCTCCCGATTAGATGCCGCAACAAAAGAGTGGATTGAAATTAGGAAACAAGAGATTTTACAGAAAAGAAGAGAATCTCGGATTACCTAAAGCAGTATTAATCAGGGCTTGTAATTTTCCTTTTAATTAATGAAAACTTTAACTTTTGAGTCATGAAACACCAAGTAAGTCATTTATTACCACTGAAAAAGTAGTACAATTTAAGATAACTCATTTTCACATGAGTGGTGTCTCCGGAGGGTTCACATTAGATATAACCACAATACTTATCGGCATTTAACTTTCATACATCACCGAAATCAGACCATATATGTTCGATCAAGTCATTTCGTAATTGAATGTGCTTTTCTTTGCTATGTACTGCAAGTCGACGGTGGTGTTGTGACATCCTTGATATTTGAGCAGTTCGATGACGTGAAATAGTAACTGGTGCATGGTTGCGGACTTGGTCATATTCATGTGGCCAATCCCCGGGTATACGTTCATCCTCCACAATCATATTGTGGAGTATAATAACCGTTTTCATTATATATGCAATTGTGTCAAAATTCCACATTCTTGCAGGTTGTTTAACGATTGCAAATTGGTTTTGCAATACCCCAAAGCCTCGCTCCACATCTTTTCGGCAAGCCTCTTACATAGAAGAGAGTTTGCGTTTTTTTTGTGAATCTGGATGCTTGATCAACATGATAATGGTTGCTATCTTAGGGTATATCCCATCGCCAAGATAGTATCAAATATCATAATGGTTCCCGTTCACCTCGAAGTTCACTGGTGGTGTCTTCCCTTCGATAACGTTTTAAAAAATATAAGAACGGTTCAAGACATTGATATCGTTGTTTGAACCAGGCATACAAAAAAATACATGCCAAAACCATAGATCCTGTGAAGCCCCTGCCTCTAAAACAATACGTTCATCGCCTTTGTATGATTTGTAAGCCCCTGATTCAGCAGATGGGCATCGATCTCATTTCCAATGCATAAATTGCCGAGCATCCCAGGAAATCCCCTTGCCTTGTTCTTCTCAAGCAACAATTGAACATCTGCAGGGGTGGGGTTCCGCAAATATTCCTCCTCATATAACCTGACAATAGTCAAACAAAATTTCTGTGTTGCTTGCAGTACATGCTTTCCCCGATGCGTAAGTATTCATCTATTGTATCCGCTGCGCATCCATACGCCAACATGCGAATTGCAGCCGTAATCTTCACGTGTGGGGTTAACCCCAGGCGGCCAGCCGCATCCCTTTTTTGAACGAAATACGGGTTTATTGCTACCACATCCCTCAATATGCGGTTAAACAATTGTCTTCGCATTCTAAATCTCCTACGGAAAACATTGGGAGGAAAACGAGGGTTCCTGGAAAAGTAATCTTTCCATATCTTCCTTGCTTCGATTTCACGGTTTCTTTGAATTTCGATCCGGGTATGTGGCCAGTCTATATATGAAGTTATCAACCCCAAATCGATTGCTTGGTCATTTTTCCTTAGAGCCATTGATTCTTCATCTGATGAGTCTGATTTGCGAGTAAATTCATCTTCAGACGACGAAGATAGGGTTAACTGATCATGAGGAATATAAGAAGGGGAAGAAGAAGATGCACCATACATATTGAAGTTTTGGTTGCCTGCCATTAGTTGTGAAGGTTTCTAGTTTTCGCAAGTTAAGTAGTTTTGGGTTGGTTTGCATTGTAGAATATATGTGTTCATTTTATAGTTGTAATACAAGCCTGCAATTAATTAATTAAGACTCCAGAATAGAGTATAGCTAAAAAGGAAAAAATGACAAGTCATGTAAGTGGAATTATTGAGATTCATCACAAGTTACGGTTGAAGTGACAATACAATTAATTAATTAAAACTCTGCCACAGAATAGACTATAGATAGAAAGAAAAAAATAACAAGTCATGTAAGTGGAATTATTGATATTCATCACAAGTTACGGTTGAAGTGACAATACAATTAATTAATTAAGCCTCTGCCACAGAATAGACTATTGATAGAAAGAAAAAAAATAACAAGTCATGTAAGTGTAATTATTGATATTCATCACAAGTTACGGTTGAAGTGATAATACAATTAATTAATTAAGACTCTGCCACAGAATAGACTATAGATAGAAAAAAAATATGACAAGTCATGTAAGTGGAGCATATTTAAGATTCATCACAAGTTACGGTTGAAGTGACAATACAATTAATTAATTAAGACTCTGCCGCAATAGACTATAGATAGAAAGAAAAAAATGACAAGTCATGTAAGTGGAATTATTGATATTCATCACAAGTGTCGGTTGAAGTGACTATACAACTGAGTAATAAAGACTCAGCCACAAAATAGACTACAACTAGTAATAATTAAGGAACCAACTAAGGGAAATTTAACTTTTCCACAAGGAGGAAACCATACTTCTCTAAGCAAACCTGTTATGAAACCTTAAGACTTGGCTTGTAGGACGGCGTGGACGACGATGTTCACTACTTGGGAGAACAATCAACACGAAGGGATTGAATTCTTCCATCACCCTTAAGATCTCGAAATGAGGTTGGTACCTGAAATCTGAAAGTTTCCATCTTAACCATTCCTCAAGTGTTCTTGAAATAATTACATCATCAGTTTCAGAGTAAAGACGAAATTCATTCACCTTAGCATTTAAAGAAGAAAATTATAACACTTCCTTTGTGATTTCCACATATCGACAAAAAAGCCCGGTTCTATTCCTGTTGTTGGGATTACCGGTTTCGTTACAAAAGTTAGCATGTGTATCTTCTAACCGTTGCATGCTCATTTTAGCATTCATCCCACGTTCATGCCCCCTTGCTGGATAATGCAATACTATGTTGCGACATAGAGTTAAATCTTCCTTTAGTGTAAAAAGTCTAAATTTTCGTAACCCGCCATTAAATGAAAACACAAAATTACAAATTTCTACTAGAATGTTAAAGATTTCTACTAAAATGTTAAAGAGGAGGATTTGGAATGAGGATGAAAGGAATAAGCTCATGTATTTATAGGTGTACACATTCCACCATAAAAGTGGAACTGTTGTTCAACGGTAATAATTAATAACTGTTAGAAAACGGTAACAAATTTGAATTTGGTGATAGATTTATATTTTAGTGAATTACTACAGTGACAGAGTCAATTGTTATATAACTAATTTTTCTCACATTGTTGGCAAACGTAAGCTAGAAAGATATGCTGACAACTCACGTGAACAGAAACGTTAAATGATATATACAGACAAATATTAGTTTAAAATTACAAAACAATAAAATATGGAAATTATCCACTCTCATTTTCGTCCCCACGAGATTGCCGAGGTGGCATAAACGGAGAAAAATTTGACGATGAATTAGGCCCCCCGGTATTCCATATTTGTGGTGGCACGTTGCTGAAAAAGATCCAAAACCTAGCTGTGGTTGGTGGGACATGGAATATGCTAGTTGTTGCTGCAAACTGGTGGTTAGTTTCTGGTAATCACGGACCTCTTCCAAATGAAACTTGCGGAATTGATGGGTAAAGTCGGGCAAATCTTGCGCAAGTGTATAAGCTTCGCCCTGTAACACATAATATAAAACGTTACCCTGTCAACAATAATTATGTTACGACTTTGTAAAAAAAAGATTTAAAATATACTTACGTATGACCAATTATCTTGGGGCGATAGGGCTACATGCAGGAAAGTCGATTGATTTTCTAACACGCTCACCCACAATGTTGTACGTTTCCACCTCACAGTCGACTTTGGTGTAAAATTTTTTGAAGTTGGTTACACGTCGTCAATACTCCAAATACACGTCATACGAAACTGAGTCTCCAAGATATTCAGATATTTGGACGTCAATGTTTTCCATTATCTTGGTAGCTTCGGGCAATTTGATGTTGCTAACACGCCCCGGGGGGTTAGGTGGAATTCTCCAGCCACCAATGATTTGGGCCCATAACCGCTCTCCGAGGTAAGCGTTATACTGTTTATAGTTAATAATTATGACCCATATACCAGTAAAATAAAATAGCAAATGAATAAATAATCACAACTAAAAACATAAATTGTAAACTCACAGTGCCAAGCCAACTAAATACAATGCGCATATCCGTGACCTGCAACGCTCTACGGAATATTTCATTCTCGATGTTTGCTGTGATTTTTGCTGTAATGCAGGTAGCCCACGGGGCCCATATTACATCGTCGGCCGTCAATTTGTTTAGAAGAGCCCTTACACGGAGAATATCATTTTTCTTTATTCGTGAACTCTTTCAACGCGAACATCTTGGCCACATCATTTCTGTCTCAAAGGATGGGATATGAGGTCGAAGTATGCCCAGATACTCATACCCCTAGAACTTCAATTTCAAGAAAACAATAAAAATAATAAGTTACCACCAAATACCCATTTAAATAATATTGCAAGGAAAGTTATTTACCTCCAATATCTGGCACGATCCGGTTAGTGACTTTGTTCGCCTACCGGTTGCGCCAAGTGTGCTCAAGAGTTTGGAAAAACCGGCACCACCCCAATCATAAGTGCCAACTTTATCTATATCATCAAAAGCATCTAACCAACCGGCATCGATGTAGTTCTTTGCATTTGAGAAGAAAAATTGACCCAGAACATACATCCAGAAGGCTCGCACAATTTTTGTTGCAAGTTTGTCATCGCCTTTCGCCTCTACCAACTTCTCCTTTTTAAAGTATGAGGCCAAAAAGGACACTGTCATGGAATCTGAAATCCATTGCGGAGATTGTCCTACTATACTACAGCCTTCATTGTATAGCAGATCTTGGAAAATATGTTCTTGTACATATTCAAAGGAATACTTGATGTTGTCATATGGAATGGCCCCTCCAACACCAATACTAATCCTGGTCAGCATCATCCAGTCCAAAGGTGTAATCCCCATTTCACCAAACGGAAAGTGGAAAATGTTTGTGGTGTCCCAGAAACGCTCGACGATGTAGTTTATCATTGTATGTGACGACTCGCCAAACTCTATTGTCAAAAATCGCGTCCATCCTGCCTTTTCGATAATAATAGCAGCTCTAGTGCAGTGCTCAGATATAACAAGATAATGTTGTTGGACCTATTTTATAGACCCGCGATGCATGTAATTGGTCTTTGGGTCTGCCCTGAGACTCATATTACAGGAAGCGTGGGCGTCATCTTCCACCATTACCAGGCCAACATCATCGTTCATTCCTTCCGGCACCTGATCTACTACTGGGTCCTCCGATGTGGTTGTTTTTTGTTCATTTTTTTCCCACCAGCAAATCGAGAGGCAGCTTTCCTCAACATCTATTTCAAAAAAATTGTCAACACAAGGGAAAAATAATATTACTCCATGTTTTTCCTTAAATAACAAAAGATTATAACGAATGAAATAGATGAACCAAAACTAAAAAGTACTGATCCTAATTCCACTAAATGGATTTCGAACATTTGTAGGATTGATTTTCCAAATTCTATTTTCTTGTACAAAATATAACTGAAAAATAAAATGCAACACCACAGACAACTCTAACAATAAGTTTTATTTTCAAAATTCTATTTTCTTAACTTTACTCAAAACATCCGGATTCATTGAACCCCACATTTCTAAGCTAATCAATAAGTTCCAAACCATTCTCTCAACAAAACCTCATGAAAACTTAAAATCCAAACTCGATTTCTTCAAATCAATAGGGTTTGTAGTATGGACTTGACCTTCCCAACTTCATCTGCATGTACCTTCAATCCCTGGGATAGAGCTTAAACAAAGAAATAATCCCTATCTAGTTAGAATTCGCATATCTACATGCGTGCAATGTGCAGTACCAAAGAAATAATATCACAATTTCATCAATTTCATAAATGGGTTTCGAACGGCGGCAATCACAGTTTCATCAATTTCATCATTTTTCATTCTCAAGAATCAATAGCAATGACAAGAATCAAACAGAAGATAAGGGACAGTGTGGAAGAAACGAAGGACAACTTTTACCTTTGATTGAATGGGGGAAGGGATTAACCATCTTCTTCTTTGATCGCCATCGTTCTTCTGTAAATTTTGTAGAGAAGAAAAATGCGCATTGTGTCCCAAACATAACAATTAATAGTGAAACCCTACCAGAAGGTCAATTACCAAGCCGCCCCTGTGTCGCATGGTTCCTTAGTGAGCCGCCCCTGTGTCGCACGGTCTCCTAACTGGCTGTGATTCCATACGGTCACTTAGGTGCACCGCCAAGTTGTATATGTCGCACGGTTCCTTAGTGAGCCGCCCCTGTGTCGCACGGTCTCCTAAATGGCCGTGATTCCATACAGTCACTTAGGTGCACTGCCAAGTTGTATACGCTTACTTAGAGCAACTGCCAAAACATTAAAACGGTCAACTGGGTTGCCGTTTCATAGATAAGCGTCTTTCATCGACAGCGTATCTCGTGATACGACCACCCAACTAGACGCAACAATTATTACGACCTTCTATGAAGCCGTCTCCCGTAATACGGCCACCCAACTATTTGCAGGAGAATATTGGTGAAGTAAGTGGGTCAGTTCGTAGTTCTCGAAGTAAGTCTAATTATCCAACTGACACTGACCTTGATGCATATGACACTGATCAATTGATGTTGGACACTGATAGAGGACTACTTGGTGATGACTGTGATGATATCTATAATGAATCTAATGATCTTGATTAGAATTGTAATATCCTTGTTTAATTAGTACTTTAGACGATGAATTTTGAAGTTGTTGTTATTTATCTTGTGTTTCCAGTTTGAACTTTGAACTATGTATGGTATTTATAGATCTATATATTTTGGATGAGTACTAGTTCTTCTTTCTAAACTTTGTGAAAAAATATTTATTCTAATGTGTTAAAATATATTTATAGTTATAGAATGTGAAGTAGTATTTTTTTTAGAAAATTGTAGATATTTCACCGATATTTAAACCGAAATTTCTTTAATATACCGGTATACCAGTGTATTACTCTCAACTGATACAAACCGAAATCCTATGTAGACAACGTTAGTTATATCTATTCAACAGTAATGCTATTAATTCAATCAATTTTATAACGTAGTCAATGATGATGGCCTGTACAAATCTTATTCCTCCAGGAGCTTTGGGGAGCGGTCCGAAGATATTAAGTCTCCACCTAGCGAACTGGAAAATACTCAAGACCGGATGAAAATTATAATAAATATATAAGAACTTAAACAAAATAGCAAATTAAACCAAACTTAATTTAACCAGTGAACCAAGCTTGTAACATTAGTTTAATTTAGGACCCAGGATGTGCTAATAATAATAAAAAAAATTAACATAATAAGTAATAAAGAAATTAAACCGAAATAAATAAAAGAAAAAAAAATTAAAAAAAATGAATTCAATGGGAAAACCTATAATAATCAGCAAATTGATTTTTCTAATCACTTTTCCCCGCTCGATCCACAAACTTCCATCTCCACAGTTAGATTTCACTTTTAGGGTAGCATTGATCTTTGCATGTTCTTCTACTTCTACCACATCATAACTTGTTTTGAAATTATCTTATATTCCATGTTCAATTGCTTTGTTGACGAATCTCCAACTCAAATTGTTGATTTCTAATAATTTGACCACTATACTATTATAGTTTTTGTATTTAGATTGGTAATTAAGATTAGCTATTGAACATTTTCGATATGTAAATGGAAGGTTTGATTTGTTAGGACGTGTCTTAATTTTTGTTGTTGTGGTGGAAGTAGAATATGAATAAGTTGAATAGAAAATATCAGAACTTTTATCCGGGGTTTAGGATTTAGGATTCATGATTCTAATCAAGAAAACAAAAACTCGAACAGAGGAAAAATTATGCAATATTTTTAAGTAGGATTTATGTTCTTCGGCTTCAACCCGAAACCTGACCGTTTTAGTGGGTTTTACAAAAATTCTTGGCCGGCTGCAGCCATGGACATGCCAATTGCTAATTGTCCATAATAAAATCGACAAAAAAACATATACTTTGTCGGTTTGTCCAACTTAGAAAGCACTTTTGTTAACACTATGCAAGTACTATTCACTTTACAATTGGCCCTAATGGCATACAAAAGCCAATAGAGCGTAAAAGCACAACGGTCAGTCGTCTTAGACCAGGAGTGTCACGGGCATGAATGCACAGTAAAGTAAACACACATAAATGTACGATTGACTGCTTAGAAATAGATACTCATTGTATCATTATGTAATCGAATGTATGATAGCACAATCGAATCTCATGTGTTAATATCTGTTTCGGTCCGAACATACCAATGCCTTATATAAAACATCGTATTGTTAATTAATTATAGTTTTAAATTGTCTAGATCCTCGGTATTTATGAACTATATATGTTTTGGATAATCCAGCCTTATAGACTAGTTTTATAAATCGATTTTCGGAATTAGTTAGAACCATGAATACATGAATCTTAATCTATAAACAAGTACATAAGAGTTAGAAGACGATGGAATCCTTCCTCCATACGATTATATATATATATATTTTTTTTTTTTGGTTTGAGATGATAAAAAGTGATGGAGGTTTGTGGTGACGTTGCCTTTTGAGCAGTTGTGGTCAGTCGGGTTCAGTCAAAAGATGAAATTGATGTTGAGAGACCGAAAGAGAGGACATCGAGTGGCCACCACCACCAAAACCAAATGAATTTGTGGATTGTGGAACCCTACGTACTATCCAATGCTAAATTTACGGGTACATATCATTCTCAACTTGCTCTTGCACTGCTCCTTCTCATACCCAGTGATTCCCTTTCAAGTTTCCCAATTTTTATCATTATTTTCAGTACCTTATCCTATAGGCAGCTCTCAATTTAATGTTTTTATGTTCATTATCAACTCTGTCGTATAACAGTACTATATGCAATATGATTACGACAATAATGTTCTACTTAAAATTGTTTATCCTATTGTCGTGTAGATTAAAATACCTTAAATAGTTAAAGGATCTTTCAGTTCATTTGTATTCCGATAAAAAACTTTATTTTTTAATATTGCCGTAATTATGTTACGTGGCCTGCAGATAGACAACCAATTGTCATGATTTTATGATCCCATTCATTAAAACCATAGTGGTCCACATCATCAATTATGTACACTCGACCAATTTAATAACATAACACCCCCCTACACTAAGTGCTCATTTCTCTCGCGTGCATTTCGACCTCACATTTTGTCCCTTACTGGTTGACCTTTTTTGTCAATATTTTATCCACTAAATCCACCATCCATTTTCCTAGAAATGCACATAGATGGCCACATTATTTTTGATGGGCCAGGGAATCCAAATCTCTTGTAGCATCTGACTAATAAAAAAAAAATAGATTAAATTTATGGATCACCTTAACTATACGTAATCCTTCAAAAAAAAACTACCAAAATCCTTCAAAAAAATAAAATAAAAAAATAAGCAAATTAAACTGTGTCATCATCCATCATCATCATGTATATTGAATCATCCCAATATCCAAATCAGAACAATTTTATCCACCTAATTTGCTTTCTTAATTTAATTTTTTTATTTTTGGAACAATTTTTTTTTCTTGTAAAACAATTATTATACTTTTTAACCAAGAAATCCAACAAAACCCGCCACAATAAAAACCCCAACATTCGGTACACAAAAAAGAAAGAAACCGCAAAGAAAAAAAAGAAGAAGAAATGGAAAGCTGCCGGAACCTAACAACAAATAATGCCGTCGGTCTATGTCTACTACCATCTGAACTCATTCAAGACATACTATTCCGATTAGCTCTCCCAGAAATCATACGTATGAAAACCGTTTCAAAAACACTCACTTCAGTGATCTCCAGCACTGATTTCCGTCGTGATTACAACACTCAATCAGATACCGATACATGGGTTTTCGTCTATACGAAACGATCACTTCGTGATTCAGTACTCCATGGTTTTACTGACCGATCTGATTCTTGGTTTAAGATTCGTGTATCGGAGTTCTTATCTCCGGTTGTTCCTCCCGGTGAAGATCTCTCTTTTCTTACAGCTTCAGGTGATTTCTTTCTCTTTTCTTCTAATTACTGCCGGCAACTGATCGCCGTTAATTTGAAGCTTAAAACAGTTAAGAAGATTCCGCCTAGTCCATTAGGTCCACGTGGTATATCGTCGTGGAGACGATCTGGTTTAAAACTCATTGCTGGACCAAACGGAACAGACCGATTCAGATTCTTATTCGCTGAGTTTTATGAGAATCGTCCCGTTTTGTTTGAATACGTGTCGGAATCTGACACCTGGCGGTCAATTGAAGCTATAGAAAACGATTTGAATCGGCCTGATCCGATTAAGAAGAAAGTGTACTTAAGCCTAGTACACCGGAGGAGTGGTAGTGTTGTACTTGCGGTTGGACAAGAAGAAAACGATCATCCACCAGTGGTCCTACGGCCAAGATTTGATGGTAGAGGGGTAGAGGAAAGATTAGCGGTCGGATTTAGTACAGCAGATTCTAGTACATTGAACGTGTTTGGTGATGATTACATGGCAATTGTAAGATCAGCAAATGTTGATGATCAGCAAGTTAGGGTGTTTGGGTGTATTGAACTTTGGGGTCTAAATGGTGGTGGTGGAATGTGGGAGTTGATATCAAAAGTGCCACAAAATTTAGTGAATAGAGTGAGAAAGCCTTATAGTGTCATAATGGGGTGCTTGGAGGCAAGGGGGGATGGGATAATAAGGGTGGTTTTGGTGTCTAATTTTAAGGGTATGTGGGACATTATTTGGTTTTCTTTTGATTCTGAAAAGGGTGAATGGAAATGGGTACCTATTCCTGAGACTAAAATGGAGGGATTGAATATTGCCGGGATTACTCTTTCTACTGGTCTTAAGCTGTAGCTGAGGCGAAACGCACGACCCAATCCGACCGGCTGTCCCGATATGCAATCCTAATTGACAGTGCAAGTGAATGGTAAATGGTCATATTTATGTGTTTTGCGGCCTACTAAACTGTTTGGCTAAGTAAGTAAATGGTCCTTAAATTCTCAGATAAAAAAATGTGTAAAATCTTCAAGTTTGCTATTATGTACAGCTAAATAATACTCCACTTAACTGATCTAGGACTTCATAGTGTTATGGATATGACCTGCTGCTTTAACCAAATGCAGCAACAATTTTTGACTCCAAAACTCCCAAATATGTCTCAAGTAAAGCACAATATGTGAAAAAACCATGGAGTTTCTTCCAGTTCATTGGTTGGACAAGAGAAGAATCAATTAAGTTAACTGATCTTTTAAGTACAAGAACATCATCCGGTTTCTGTGAAAACCCCTTATTCCCATCATCAGCAGCAGCTTTATTATCTTCTCTGTTGTTTCTTCTTGTTGCTGATATGATTGATTCTTGAATTAACATCTTTATCGATGATGATGTATTGTTCTCATCTTCATTTTCACGTACTAATTGCTCTTTTCTCTCTTTGTAAGCTTCCATGACTTCTTCTGTTTTCTGCCTGACCAACAAAGTGAAAATGTGTTCGCTTTGAAGTCGAATCAGATTTATGTAGAGGTGGTAGCTGAATCTGATTGTGAGACTGAAAAGGACACGTGTTATTAACTTGCAGATCTTAATGGCTACACAGAAGCGTAACATCTAATTATGCTGACACGTGTCACAGCATTACCAATATGGTGCTGCTCCTTGTCCAACTCACAAATCATTGTTACATTTACTGTTATCTTCTTTCTAATAAGTTAAAATAAGTGCCTGTTAACAGATCACTTTCCACTTCTGGTTAGAGCACTAGTAACTGAATAACCACGGTAATCTTCTAATGTTATAACTATTTGTATTAGACCTATACCTTCTTAGAATTCAAAACATGATATGTGCCAATATACTACTGATTTAAATAGTAAGCAAACCAAAATGACCAAGTCCAATAACTCTATAAAACCAAAACAAACAAAAATGGTACATACAAAAAGAATCTAAGAAATGAAGGGTAGAGAACTAAGATACTTCTGAAGGACTCATATTCAGAAACTTAACAAGCAAATACAATGAGTCACTATCTAAATCCTAAATCCTCAGTAATCTAATTCAAATGTAAAAAATAGCCATAATCAGAGATGAATATAAGAATAAGTTATCAGCATCAGCATCACACCTTTCTCTCCCCCTTTCTATGTCTTCCTTCACCAGTACATGTGCCTTTCCCAGGTAAAATATAGGCAGTACCCTTTCCCATGTATATGCAACCATAAAGTGTTATCCTAGAAAAGCTAATATATATCATTGTAGAAACCATACAAAGTGCATATTCATATAGATCAGTGATATGAGATTTCATAATTCATATAAAGAAAAACTGTAAGTATGTTTCCAAGCCTGCAAAATCAGAGCTACAGACATTAGTACCAGGATTGATTTCTGTACACAGTACCATGCTTCCCTAATTATTTTTTCGGAGCATCGGCTTAATTGTGCACAGACCCCTCTTAACTATACACAGATACACACAATTTACAAACACACAACCACAATCTAATCATACAAACACACACAGATGTGAATAAAAAAACACTCCATCAGCAACAAACTGGTATCATAATCAGGACAATTAATTTAAACCTCAAAAAATCAGGAAAAATAATATAAAAAAAAAGTAAATTCAATCTAAACAAATGATGTAAACCTCAAAAAAAATCAAATAAAAAATTAAACGGAAACAGGGATTGAAGAATTTACCTTTCATTTTTTGCTCATCTGTGTCATCGTGACGATATGCTGTGGATTGAAACCCTAAGAAAACGAAAACAGGGGTTTTGAGAGAGAGAGGCTGGGTCCGCTGGGAGACCAAGAGAACGAAAAACGGGAATGGAGAGGTGTTTAATTTTATTTTTACTCTCACCTAGAACAAAGATAAGACGTATCTAAAAAGTAAAAATATTAAATTATCTTTATTAATTAAAATTATATTTTTATTATCTATGAAATTTTTAGTTTATTTTATTTTTTTTAAAACTAATTAAAAATTAGTTCTTCTTTTGAATTTAATTTTTTAATTTACAAAAAAGATAAGTTTAAGGATAATCGACTAATGAAACATTCGTATAATGGCCGATTATTTTTGATATTCTTGATATATGAAAAATATTAATTAAATATCGGCATACAGGTGCTTTAGTTTGTCTATCTCTCCTCGGAAATAAAATCTTTATTTTTATGACCGATTATTCTTTTTAAAAATAATATTATTTTACGCTCATCAGAACAAGAAACATCTTGGCTCTAACCGGTATATCCATCTTAAGCCCATGGATCAAATTAGTAATTTTCTTACATTATCTCCTAGGAGCCTAAGTATCTTATATGCCCCCAAAATAAAGAGATTATATGTTGTACAGATATGAACACGAGGCAAAGTTATAATACGATACAGTTATGGGGACGTGTCGAATTTTAAAAGGTGAATTACGAAGACACGTTATATATATATCATACACATTGTTAAAATAAAATTTTAAATCAATCTAGTTTACAAAATATTTATTTTTATATTCAAATATTTAATTACCAATTAAATAAAATTAATAATATAAAATATTAATGTCGATAAAGCATTTAAGAGCGAATAAAGTGTACCTCTGTATTTAGTAGGAGAAGAGAGTGTCCAAAACGAAGCATAATTGGTGTCAGTGTAAATTGTTGTCACTTAACGAAGCATAATTTCATTACTGATTGTCCAAAACAGTGGATCTTAATTAACGTCATAGATGCAGCGTTACAACAAACCATATTGAAGACTATTTTCTTAAAATAATAAGTTTTAATTGGCAAATGCATGAAGCATCATAAACCATATTAATGACTATTTTCCTAAAATATGGTGTCTTAATTAACATCTTATCACTGTTTAATTATTTAAAGGATCATTTTGGCTCCATGAATTGCAAAAACAAAATTACTTACGTGATGGAGTATTCAAATGTTAATCATATTGTGTTTTTGGTCTTAATCCTTTTTATTCTTATCACTGGAACACAATTCATAAGTGGGGAAAAAGAAAGCATATCGAGAAGAGATGAAGTAGATAGAGAATTGGAAAAGCAACTTAAAAAATTTTAAACAAACATCCAAGTAAAACTATTACGGTAAGAGTTACATTGATTTTCCTCGTTTTCTTTCAAAAATAAATTACTTTTTTCTTTTTGGATTATTCTCATATATTTTTTTTCTAACGTATTTGATCTTTACATTATATATATTCTCAGACCAAATTTGGAGATACGATAGATTGTATAAACATTTATAAGCAACCGGCATTCGATCATCCACTACTCAAGGATCATAAAATTCAGATGGTTCCAAGCTCAATTCCAGAAGAAACGAAGTGAAAATATTTCATCATCTAATTTTCAGGGTTTAAATATAGATAACGGGTTTCAAAATAAACGATGTCCATCAGGAACAGTATCTATCCGGAGGACCAAGAAAGAAGACTTAGTTAATGCCCAATATCTTTTACAGAAGGCCAACCCGATCCATACAAACGCTTATACTCTCTCGCCTATGAATCATCATGTAAGTTTTATATTCGACTAGATTTTTCTTTGTGCTACGCATCGAGAATATTTAATTTCTCATAATAATTAATTTCTTTTCAAGTTCGATGAGATTTTTTGATTTGGTATGACAAAACCGTCGTGGCGGCTGATGAGAATTTTTTTCTGTCTTTTTTTCTCCTTTTTTTTTTAGTTTTTTGTGGGTAGTCACTCAGTCACATAAATAACGGTTCATCGATTTATAGTGTTGTCCACCCACTGTAAGTGACGTTGACCCGGTAAATTAGATATTAAGTATAAACGCAGTGTAATAATTTTAAAATAAAATAGCCAATAGGAAAGTGGATTTTTTTAACCGCTATATATTTGCACCATCATATTATGCCAAATGTCTACACAAGAACTCTCATTTCACAAAAGTCACAAAATTTTATTTCGACTAATAAAAAATAAGAATTTCACCATTCAAATATAAGCTTTATTTATCTAGACCTTAAATGTTTATATTAATATATGGGTCATCCCTTTATAATTCCTTATCATAAATAAGGATCATTAGTTAGAATTACTCATGCATGTACCCGTTTTATTTTTTTGAAGCATTTGTATCCGTTTTATGGTGCTTATATATATAATTTTATTTTTAGAAAACATTATTTTATACAATTAGATGTTTTTTTTATCACCTATATTAGGAAAAATCTCTTCATTATAGACGCAAAGATCTTATCTTATTCATTTGAGATGTTAATAGGTCTGGTTCTGCTTGGACACCATAAGAGTCGGACCGATCCGTAATGTTTCTTGGGTTCAAAATTAATTACTAGAGCTGATAATTGACTCAAGGACCCATTGGTTCATATTTTTTAATAAAGTCCCTTAATCTTTCTCGTTTTGGTTTATTTATTTATTTTGAGTTAATCCTTAAGGAGATAAACTCAAAGTTTAAAATTAGTAGATTCAGTTAAGTTATAGATATATTATGATATCCCGAAAAGCTTGTTGGTTCGGATAGTTCTATCCGTAGGATATTAAAATCGGTAAATCCAATATAGAACCAAAACCGCATCAACCAGTTTTAGATATTTATCTCATTCATTAACCTTATTAGTAAGAAAACCCTTAATTAAATAGTCCAGCTGCAGCCCTAGTTAATACTATGATTAATTGGTTAATACTAGATTACATCAATTCTAAAAACATTTTTGTACATAAAATAGTAAATCATATAAAAACATGATCGAAAATAATAAAGGAGGATTCTAATAATAGTAGGGGATACCAATATTTATATAAGACAAAACAATTCTAACAACTAATATTTTGGATTGGTATCCCTTTTTATTAATCTGGGAAATTCTAACAAGATATTAATGTAGGGGTATTTTAATTAAAAACCTTTGTAAATTTGTATTAAAGGAAACTGTTTACCTATTTATAAGATGTTGTAACTTTTGTTATCTGTAGTTTGTTTCAGTTGAAGAATTTAGCGATGGAAAAACATACTTCGAAGGCGCAGCTAATATCAGTTTACATGGGCTTGAACTAGATAATAACCAATTCAGCACTGGACAAATCTGGATACAAAATGGTCCTACAGAAGAAATAAATAGCATTGAATCCGGATGGATGGTAAATTATTTTTTACTACTTCATATTTATTTCAACTTTTTTCATATATGATATCATTTTTCTTATATTCAGATATATCCTACACTGTTCGGTGATAATCGCAGTCGACTATTTGGTTATTGGACGGTAAATTTTTATCTTTATCTATTAGTTTTTACTTAACGTTAATCTAATACGTATGTGTTTTTTTGTAAATTATACTTCGTATGTCATTCTAGTAAAATCATAAAATTGTTAGATACAAACAATAACGGCCCGAAACTTAATACAAATCCTTACATATACCGACAAAAATAATCTATATCCTACTTTATCATAATTGTAAGATCGTTACATACCGATATTAATTCCTTGAAATCCAATCTCCCAATTTAAAATACTGATTAAAAAATGTTTTTCTTAAATATAATTCATACTTTTATTAATTACAGATTATTAGACTTTAATCAGTTAAGTTTGACTATAATTTTAAGTTTGATATTTTTTTATTATTTTCATAGCCTATAAGATAGCTAGGCTAATGAGTCATTGAATTGAGAAACCGATGACTCAAAGACCCACTAAAGGAAAAACGGTTTTAATTTTTTTGTTCTTTCAAATGAATTTATGTTCAGTAATCAAACGAGTAATTTAACAACTAAAATAAAAAACCCAGGGATAAAAAAGATTTCATCATTAGAGTTTTGGATTTTAAATTTTAATTTTAAATTTTTTATTTTAACTTACCTTAAAAAAATTGTGAATGAGATTTAATTTTTTTAATTCATCCCATGATATCTTGATTAACCTGTAAAAATTATTTGGTTGAGGTGATTTATTCAAAAAATAAATATTGTTTTCTAGGGTTTAGTATATTTTAGAAGAAAAAACGGGAAAAATTGGAAAAATCAACTCAATTTAATGTTTTGATTGTTTATCTTTTGTGTCAACTCGCCTAACTAGTTATGAATTTCCTACAAATTCACCTAATATATTTTGGGTTATGAAAGACTATGGTTTTTAAATTTAGTTTTTTTTATAAGTTATAAATAGTATAGGTTATGGATGTTAAAAATATAGGCTATATTTAAGAGAAAATCTGAATTTTTGTGTGTGTAAGATTAACTTTATATATTGTTTTTGTGCTAATAACTAATCTTTTAAATCTTAAATTATAGGCTGACGGTGGCAAGCAAACAGGTTGCTTCAATGTTCTTTGTTCTGGTTTTGTTCAAGTTAGTAGTGAGATACCTCTTGGTGCAGTTATGGAACATGTATCGATCTATGGAGCAAAAACATCATGGGCACTGCCTCTCCAAATATACCGGGTAAGAGCATTTAAGAAGTTTAGTATATAGAAAATTTGTAACAACTGACATAAATATATTGACAGGACTCACAAACTGGTAACTGGTGGTTGATCACTATGACCACTACCAAGATTATCGGATATTGGCCAAATGAAATCTTTACACATTTAGCAAACAACGCTTCAACTATACGATATGGAGGAATAGCAGGGGCAAAACATCAAACACCAACTCCGCCAATGGGAAATGGATATTTACCTCGTCTTGACGATTATTCAAAGACGGCTTTTATCGCGAGAATGAAGTACGTTAACGAAAAAGGACAATATGTTGGCATAAACACAGTTGGAGTACAAACCAAGCATGATACGAGTTTGGATTGCTATAATAGTTTGTTTGCTGGTGATATAGGAGGTGTATGGGAGATTGCGATGGCATTTGGGGGACCTGGTGGTATGTGCCCCTAGAACATTAATGCCGGCGGAATAATATCTGAGTTTGTAATTTCTTGTAGTGGGATAATCTTGGTTATTTCAAGTGATTTTTTTTCTTTGGATAACCAGAACTTTGCTTAGTTCCTTGTTTTTTAAAGACTGGTGAATCAAATTAGATTTATGCTCAAATTTCTACTTACTATAATGGTTTGGTTTTTATTATTACTAGAATATAACGCGTGCCATTATGGTAGAGTGGCGGAGGTGATGGAAAATAATTATTACCTAATTAATAACAAATTAGTTATATATATATATATTCTATAAATAATATTATGTAGAAAAAAATATGAAAGTGTGGCTCGGAGTAATAAATTTCAAGTTCAAATTTTGTTAGGAAGAATGTTTTTAGAAAAATTTAGAATAATGTTCACTCGTGTAAATCGTGGTGTTAGTCATGCATCCTCTAAGAGCATCTAGAATGGTGTTCGAATATATATCCCATTTGGAAATAAACTTAAAACAGATTTATTCTCTTGATATATAAAAATTAAAGTTATAATTAAAACATTTTCATGTTTGGATATGTGTGTTAGATGAAAATAAAATAAATTAGGTTTTATTAACGTGACCCATAAATAATGGTTTATAAGATATTAAAAATTAAAAATTGATGGCATGATTTGGATTATAGTCTCTAAAATTAGATACTCTCATTCATACTCACACTTCCAACTAACTTTAATTTTTATTTATCCAACTACCGTTGGATAAAGTTTTTTAAATTAGAGTATCCAAAATCCTATGTGTCATTAGTATTTTTCAAAACCAGAATTCCATCGGAGATGCTCTAATGTATCCTCTAGTTGTACAGATTCCCTTAGAGGATGTAAACATCCAGTCATCAAATCTAAGGTTATTAATTACACATCTCAGTCATCAAAATCTAAGGTTATTAGATATGATATTAAATATTTAAGTTTTAAATCAATGGTTTAGAATGTTTTTAACATTTTATGGTTGAAGATGAATTATCTTTCACCTCTTCAAATTAAGAAATTTTTGATTCATATCCCTAATAAAAATACTTACACATAAGATTTTTGCAGATGTCCGGAACATGAAGAACTTCATTCAATGTGAGAGTTTTACCAGAAGTGAGCTTTAGCCCAACTTTGCCTTTTTCGGTAACCTGTGCTGCGGATGAGTTACCTATGTAGAGTTTCTCCCCTTCTCATACCTTCTGATAGGAGGTGAACATATTTATAATTCCACAGATATGTTTGGTAGCACCAGAGTCTACCCACCAGTCTCTCACATTGGTTACCAAATTGACTTCAGACAGCGTAACAGAAAACTCGTTCTTGTTGTTTTCAACCAAATTAGCATTGTTTTTCTTATTAAAGTCCTTACGTTTTCTACAGTGCATTGCCATATGGCCAGGAATTCCACAAACATAATAGGAACCTTTAATTTTACCAATGCCATATTTAGGTTTCTGAAACATACCTTTCCTGTGATGACCATACTTAGGGTTGCGTTTGCTGCTTTTGCCCTTTTCAGTATTTGAATACTTTTATTCAATTACATGAGCCTTGTTGAACATGTCCTTGAAGAAGACACGTTCTTGTCTTTGGAGCACAGTAATTCTTCAACTTGAATCTTCTTACCCAATTCAACCATACTGACTTCACCAGTTTCATGTCTCAATCTTCATTTGTATTCAGATCAAGAAGATGGTAATTTCTCAATCACAACAGACACTTGAAATATTTCATCTATCAACATACCTTCAACAAGAATTTCATTGATAATATGCTGAAGTTCAAGGAATGGATCAACCATAGATTTTTCATTTGACATTTTGTATTCCAAGAACCTAACTACCAAAAATTTCTTACTTCCAGCAGTTTCAGCTTGATATTTTGCTTCTAAAGAAGCCCATAAATCAAAAGCAGAGAAGTTGTCTTTTGCATTATAAAAATCATACAGTGCATCTTCTAAACATTTCAGAATATGATTTTTTGCCATATAGTTTTGTCTATCCCAACTTTCCAACTCCCTTTCATTTCCAGCATCATTCAAAGTCTCATCAAAGGATTTCAGAACTAATTCATCTAGCGTATGAAAACTCAGAAAGAACAACATCTTGGATTGCCATCTTTTGAAATCTTTGCCATTGAATTTTCCTGGTCTGTCCACATCACTTTTACCCATTGTTACAAAAGAAGTATATATTGTGTTAAGGATAATTTGATGAGAAGGTGGCTCTATCCATTGTGTGATATCAATTCAGTGATTTCTTAACCTCAACATCTTCTTTTGTTTAGTGATTTCTATTGTTGCAGTTCCAACAATCTTAACACAATATTCCACGGGTACTCCTCAAGAATGAGAGATGTTATACCCCAATAGAGGAGATGTGTCCAGGATAGAACTGTCCGTTATGACTAGTATAAGCACAATATTGGTCACCTTCAAATGAACTCAACAGAAATTTAGATGGAAGGGAAATAAACAAGCAGTGCAAAACAAAGCAAGAAGAGGGGAAAAGAAGACATGGTAGTAGTAGCTGCTTCTGGAGTAAATTGAAATGAAGAATTCGTTTTTCTTTTTTAGGCAAAAGAATAGTTTTAGTGACAATCAATTTTGTGCATGAAGCACGAACATAATGTTTGAAAATCAATTATGTGCATGGAGCACGAACTTAATGTTTAAACGGTCAAGAGTAATTCTCGCCTTAAATTCAACTAAAATCTCGAACTTAACATAATGTCGGAACAGATGCCCCCCAACATTAAAGCAAAATTTAATTAAGTTTTAAATTCTTTTAAGGAAATAATTTAAAATAAATTTTCCATTTAAAAGGTAAGTCTTGTTTGTCCCGCACCAGCATTCACACCAGCAAGCGGAAGTGCCAACGCGTGCGTGCTTCGGTGCGAAACACCGCGTTTGTGTGAAAAATATGGTTGCACCAACTATCCCATATCCTTAGTCCTCTCCCAACCACAAAAGTGTCTAAACCTCTAAAGGCCCTCCCTTAGATGCAACTTTCTTGGTAATAAAAAGAGGAATCATCTTTAGTTTCTCCAATGTGGGACTAAAGGTTCATTCATCAAAGTGAAAGTGAGCTAGTATCCTTAGTAACCACTTGGTCCTAAGATCCATTCCCACCAAGACCAAAAAACAAAACATAATAAGTTTATTTTCTCAAACAATGACTAATGTCCTGGTCATTACAAATTATAATTGATCAATGCATACATACATGATTCAGTGTATTTTAAATCATAATCATAATTGAAATGAATGATGAGTGTGCAAACACTACATAAATTATATCTTAATTTGTTCTATATTTTATGCATACTTAATAGTTTTAATTTAGTTGTGTATTTGTGAGAGCATAAAATCTGATTCACAGATATTCATGATTTATTAAAGAAGTACTAAATTAAAATAAGATGAGAAGCACCCGAATAAAACTTTATAAAGGAAATACGAAAAGACGATAGGTATGAGGTCTGACATAAATACTGCATGAATAACTACGGGAAAATATGATACTCTGATCAAGAAAAGATAGCATTAATTACACAAGCTGCGGGAAAGTAATAACATTAATTACACAAGCTACGGGAAAGTAATAACATTAATTACAATAGCTGAGGGAAAGTAATAACATTAATTACATAAGTTGCGGAAAAGTAATAACATTAGTTACATATATATCGAGAAAGTACGGTGCTCTGATTAAAACAGATAACTATGACTGCATGAATGACACCGAGGTGCGGGAAAAGTATGACTCCTTAAAGAGTAATGATGAATTTAGATCAACAAGAAACGCGTGTCAACTTTACAAGTTACAAGGCAGAAAGGACCAAAGCATGACGTCTCACTGTTAAGAAGCCACCGGTCATATATGCAATAATTCTAATCTGAAAGTAATAATAAAATATAAGACCGAAGGAGAGCTACGTGATGATAACTATCAGATTAAAGGAGAGCTAGGGGATGATAAATATCAGACCGAAGGTGTTATGAGATTATAAGTAATACGTAAACGAAAGCCTGTGGGATAGCATGACTCATCAAATATGGATAAGAATGAAAAAATGGAAAAGTTAAATAGCGGGACCCATTGGATTTGCTATAAATACCAAGATCATTAACAAGAAAAAGGGTCGAAAGATTGGGAGAGAAAAAGGGAGAAGATCAAAGAACATAGGTATGATAAATGATTCACTGTTTATATTGGTGATAGAGGATTATAATTATTAGTTAGAAAAAATCATCTTGTTCGTCCAAATATTTATACTTTTACTTTTATTGTACTGATCAAAATTTGATCATGTTATAAATCCAATCATTTTTTCAGTGGATTTAAACAGTTATGCTGTTGAACCACTATAAACTTTGTGTCATTATATTATTTTTAAGTTATGATATTTCGTTCTCAAAATTTATTTTCCATCGATTCATCTTTTGATATCATATAATTGTACTTTTCAACTACTATTGTTCGTGATTCTACCATACCCATATTTTTTATAATCATAATTTAACGCTAAAAACAGGAAGGTAGTAAAGAATTTATTCTACCTATCAAAATAATTTATTTTATAAAAATGGAATTTTATAGATTATGTTATGTCAAAATTTTTTATTATATAAATCATGGTGTTTGAAAATCACGATGAAATTTTTTTATATATAAGTTTTATTTATCAGAAGAAAAAAACTCACTTTGTAAACATATGGATTTGGGCCATATATTTATATGCGATTGTTCCGTACGGTACATATATTTCAAGTTGCCTAGCGTATTTTTTAAGATGATCATATTGAAAACTAGGCACAAACAATTTTATTAAACCATTTGGTCACAACTGTCAAGTTTTTAATTCATATAAAATTTTTGGTTTCTACTGAAACATATAGAATAAATTTTGAAACATATAACTAATTACTTTAGTTTTTATAGAATACTGGAAAGGAATTGTCAACGACAACAAAAAATTGATATAGAAAGGAATTGAAACATCTGAAAAGGATTTACACAAGCAAGAGCTATGTCTCAAGATGAAAAATCGGAAAACCAAGGTAACAATACAAGAAGGGCTCTTCAACAAAGAGAAATAATAGGAACTTCACGAGGACAACGGTATTTTAATGATCCGCAAAATAATTCAGAGAGTCGGGCAAATATTTCTTCACCAGAGGAGAATATACAGAACACTATTGACCATCTATAACGAGTGATGGAAGAAATGAATGAAATGCGTAAGCAACAACGGACTTGTGAAGAAAAAAATTGCGTTTCTAACTTAGGAAAATCAAGCATTAAAAGAAACGGTACAGCATGGTGCGGGACCGACTAGAACAAAAACGCTGGGGCAAGAAGTGAACTCCAGTAGACCCGCAAGACGAAAAGGAAAAAATAATCGAGATAAAAAAATGGTGTTAATGGAATCCGCATCTCAGCAGCCTGGACATGATAGGATGAATCATGGATATTCGGGTTCACGACATAACAAATGGCAGAAATATTTTGATGCTATGGAACAAATGAGAGAAGAGATAAATAATCTTAAAAATAAGGAGGGTGGACGAATAAATGAAGTATTAAGGGAAGCCAAGAGAACACCATTAGCTCCACATTTGGCGTTTGCACCTATGCCGAGAGATTATAACACTCCCATTTTTGAGTATTAAGCTGGTACAAGGGACCCTACCACACACTTGAAGTATTATAACCGTATTATGGCACGATGGGGGCAAGATGACGTTGTTATGTGTAGGAACTTTCCATCAAGTTTGAAAGGAGTGGCGCTTTCATGGTATGATAATTTGCAAGAAGGGTCTGTGCAATCATATACATACCTAACCCGAAAGATTTTAGAGGCATATATGTATAACAGGCATGCAGATTCAGAAATGGATAGATTATAGTCTCTTGCTTCATGGCTAGAACAAACTATTCGGGATTATACAGATCGTTGGCATACGATCTGTCAGGCAATTGGGGATGTAACCCCAGAATTCTCCATTAACAGTTATAAGTGAGGAATAACTGGGAAAAGGCCAGCTTTTTGTTAATATTAATAATACCAACCCGGAAAGTAAAGGGAAACTCAGAGAAATAATTGAAAAATGTGCAAGGTCGCAAGACATTCATAGGCAATATCCAAGAATAGTGTCACAACCTATGTAGTTAATTTCGGCCAACAATATTTGACCGAAATATCGTCCGATATGGACGAATTTTATTTTTTTTTGAAAAATGAAATTTAAAAATAAAAAAAAAAAAATTAATTAAAAAAAAAATCCTTGTTTTAGGGTTTCAATTATTACTCATATTTGTTATGATATTTTATAATTATATATGGATACGATAATATCTATAATTAATCTAATGATTTCGATTAGAATTGTAATATCCTTGTCTAGTTAGCATTTTAGATGATGAACTTTGAAGTTGTTCTTGTTTTTCTTATATTTCCAGTTTGAACTTTGTATGAAATCTATGGATCTATATATTTTAGATGATTACTAGTTTTTCTTTCTAAACTTTGTGAAAAAACGTTTGTTATAACGTGTTAAAATATATTTATAATTATAAAATGTGAACTAGTATTTTTTCCATAAAAGTATAGGTATAAAATATATGGACCGATATTTCACCGATATTTGAACCGAAATTTCCCCGATATACCGGCGTACCAGTGTATCGCTCTCGACCGGTACAAACCGAAATCCAAAATGTAAAAAGAACCAATTAAATAGAACTGTATGGATCAGGGAAAAGGTTTGCGGGCAAAATTGAAAATAGTGAATCAAAACGACCAAAGATGGATGGGAGAAAGAAATTTCTTCAAGAATTTGAGGAACGAGTTTATACCAAACTTAACGCTCCTTATTCCGAAATCTTAAAAGTAATAAAGAATAAACCAGATTTTCAATGGCCGCGAACAGGAGAACAACAACCTGAATACACCCAAAATTCTAAGGAATATTATGAGTACCATTGCTATCGGGGACACTCAACCAACCGATGCAGGAATTTAATCTCCCTATTGCAAAGGATGATCAATGCATGGAAACTAAAATAATTCATTCAGTTACCCGGTCCATCATCAAGGTTCATTAAGGGGAAGGCTGTCAATATTCCTCACAATAACCAAACTATCAATATGATATCTTATTCTGAGTCAAGCCAATCATCTTTTAATGCAGCAATCAATGAGAAATTGCATAAAAGAGTATGCAATCATGAAGTCTTCAGAGTTGCGGGAAGGGTAACTGAGTCATGGGAGGATTGGATGGCGTCCCCGCTAACCTTTTTCTACGGATGAGGTTGATCAGGAAATAGAAATGCATAATGATCCGTTGGTACTCACATTGCCGGTATCCGGATGGAATGTAAAGAAAATTCTCATGGATGGGGGTAGTTCATTAAATTTTATTCTATCATACCTTCCAGAAAATGGGATTGAAAGAAGATCAATTAACTCCATCATGCTATACAATCTACGGGTTCAATGATTTATCTTCAAAACCAAAGAGGGAGATTTCGCTGGATGTTGCGGCAGGACCAGTAAGTATCATGATAAAATTCAGTGTAGTGGAAGCGTCGTCTCCTTATAATGCCATCATTGGGAGGCGATGGGTTCATCAGTTAAAGGGGGTAACTTCAACTTACCACCAGTATGTACGGTTCCCAACACCCCAAGGGGAAATGAAAATAAGGGGAGATCAGGATGATGCCAAATCTTGCATCCTAGTAGAAATTCGAATGAATGAAGAACGACGACAACAACACCAAAATAGAAAGAAAGAACGAAAGATGAAGGAAAAAGAGGAGGCAATAGACCAATATATGATTCAGGTTAGGGGAAGGGAAATTATAAATGAAGTAGGAGAGGGAAGCAAGGGAAGAGAAAGTAACCCAAAAGATGATTCAGGAAATTTCCCAGCATATCAACCAAAAAGGACTCCAACACTTTCAGGACTTCCCAAACCCACCTTTACTTCAATTGAGGAAACCAAGAATGTTAATATAGGAAAGGAAGAGTTTCGCAAATTAATAAAAATGGAACGATGATGGAAATGGAGAAAGAACAAAATTTGGTTATATTACTTCAAGATTTTGCGGACATATTTGCATGGAAAATGGAGGATATGCCGGAAAATGGCCCAAATATTGTACAACATGAGCTACATATACATCCTGAAGCAACACCTTATCGGCAACATATACACAAAGTCGCACCAGAACATCATGAGTTAGTTGATAAGGAATTAACAAAGCTCATGAATGCGGGATTCATTCGAGAGGTGCGATATCCGACTTGGATCTCTAACATGGTAATTGTACCAAAAAAGAATGGCGGAGTAAGAATTTGTATAGACTTCACCAATCTGAATAAAGCCCTCCGAAAGATAGCTATCCACTTCCCAACATTGATCAGTTGGTAGATGCCATTGAGAGACATGAAGCCTTATCTTTTATGGATGGACAATCCGGCTATAACCAAATTGCACTTGCTAAAGAAGATCAGGAGGACACTACATTTTTTACTTATCGAGGATTATATTGTTACACCAGGATGCTGTTTGGATTGAGGAATAGGGGAACAACATATCAACGGTTAGTTGACGCAATCTTTAAACCTTGGATTGTGCATACTTTAGAATTCTATGTGGATGACATGTTAATAAAAAGTAAACCCTCGGAAAATCATCTACAAGATTTGAAAGAAATATTTGAAGTACTACGAAAGTACAAAATGAAGGTCAATCTAGAAAAGTGTATTTTTGGCGTCACCTCAGGGAAGTGTTTGGGTTACTTGGTTACCAAAAATGGAATTGAAGTTGATCCCGCAAAGATCCAAGCGATAGTAGACATGCCATCTCCAAAGAACATTAAAGGTGTGCAGAAATTAAATGGTTGTTTGGCCGCACTCAGCAGGTTCATGGCAAGATCATCGGAAAAATGCAAGTCCTTTTTTGGTATTCTGAAAAAGAAAAATAAATTTGAATGGAATGAGAGATATGAACAAGCTTTCCAAAATATCAAAGTTTATCTTGCAACGTTACCAGCGCTACAGAAGCCAAGACCTGAAGAAATTATGGCTTTATACATTGCCGCAACTGAGGATGCCGTAAGTGCGATGTTAGTCCGGGCTAATGAAAAAATTGAGAAACCTATGTATTATATCAGTAAGAATTTGAATCCCGCACAGAGAAATTATATAAAAATTGAACAACTGATTTTAGCATTAGTATTTGCTACTCAAAAGCTACGTATGTATTTCTTGACACATTACGTGCGGGTTCCAAGCAAAGCACCATTGGAATCAGTACTGAAGAATGCGAGAAAAGTCGGGAGGATAACAAAATGGAATGCACAGATAGAACGATTCAACATAATATTTGAATTACATACTGCAAAGAAGTCGCAATTTCTAGCTGATTTCCTTGCGGATTTCCCATTAGAAGATGATTACGAAATTCAAGGTTTGCCCGGATTTGAGGATGATAATCAGCGAGATATCTTGAATTCTGCAAATTCCCAGAGGTGGGAAGTATCTCAAGGGTCATATTATTTGCGGAACATAGATGGAAAAATTTTGCAACACCCTTGGAACGCACAATATCTCAAGTAATATTATCCTTGATCAATAACGCAATTATACAATGGATTGCATTCATAATAGGTAAAGCATATCAAATGTATTTTCTCTTGAAAAATCCAAATAAATATCTATATAATGGAATTTTCCAATATAGAGATGCCTAACATGATAGTGATAAGTGTACCAGGAACTCTCCACTTCAGAAAGTACTCACAATCAACAACATAATCATACATCAAATTGGTTTCATATTATGTAAAGCTATAAGCATAACCTCTCAAAGAAAGTCCATGTCTTTGAGTGCATGACTAAGGATTTTTCGCTAGAAGGGCTACCTAACATGATAATTAAGATGTAATTCTCCATTTCAGGGGACTCTCGGGACCGCATTGTAATTGCCTCCTGGCCAAAGAGAAGTTAAATGCGTTTTACTCCCATAATATGACTCAAGGTATTAAAATTCCAAACAGTCAAATAAGTTACACTCATATAATGAATTAATAATCAATATACATATACAAAATGTGTTTTGCAGGAGTAGATTCGTAAAGTAAAAGGAAAAATCCAACATAAATCAAAAAACAAAGGGGAACGGGATGGAAGCAACAACAGTAGATATATGGGAAGAACGTTCTAAAAGAAGTTAAAGAGAAGGTGAGGCCCTCCTAAATGGAGGAACCTATGGAACTATTAAACGACTATAAATAGTTTTACATCCATCAGCTTCTACCTTGTCAAAAGTGTTATTGATCGCTTGGGCAATTTTAGCTGTAGCATCCTTTTTCTGCCATAATACAAAAGCTTGTCCTTCTTTAACTTCCAATTTGAGTTTCTTCACTTCAGTTATATAGTCCTGGACCTTTGTTCTTTCAGCATTAAAATCTCCAACAAGACGTTCATTCTTTAAAATTTCAACTCTAAATTTATCTTCAGCTTCCGAAAGTTTAGAAGATAACAGCTCAAGACGAGTCTCAGCATCATTAGCTTTAGTATAGGCAGTCTCTAAAAGAGTTTGTGCTTCTTGGACCTTCGAGTTAATTTATTTAAGTTGCTTATTGAGAATTTCAACTTTGGGAATTTGCCGCTTCAAGTTCACCTCAGCTTTCATGGCCCTTGCGGTTGCTTCATTAAATCTTTTCTCGAAACCTGGAATTAGAGCAGCGGGTTAAATAATGCGGGAAATATATCAAACCAAAAGTATACAGCAAAATATGGTACCTCCAGCGAGGGATTTGAACTTTGAGTCTTTATGAACCATAAGTTCTGATAATTGTTCAAGACGAGATTCTAATCTATTACGCCTCCACTTCATTAAATCGTAGCTATCAACAAGATCATTAAATCTTGTTTGGATACACACGATATCATAGTTGACTTTTGATACATGACTTTTCAACTGAGAAATTCGCGTCCTAGACAAGAGATCTGAATCCCTCGCTGATTCCATAAAGTAATTCAGAATGCAAGAAAGAAATTATAAAAAGAATATGATAAAATGGAAAAAATTTAAACCTTGATTTTGAAGGTTAGACAGTTGTTGACGAAGAATGTCATTCTCCTGCTGTAAATTCAAAGCTCTATCTTATTTTTCCTTGTATTGGGTTTCCATCATTATGAACCGAGCTTTGTAGAATTTATACATAGTGTATACAACGTTGTGGCTCTCAGCAAGTTGTGGAACCAAAATTATAAGAAAAATAAAAAGTAGAAAAGATCGAAAGAAAAGAAAATAACAAGAATACTTGTGTAAGGGAAAGTTGCGGGAATTTGTAGAGTTGCCTCTATGCAAGAGCAAGGGCATTTTCTAAGGAAGAAAGATGGTTCATGGAGAAGGAAGGTTCAACATTTTCATCATACCAAACATCCCTGGAGTCTTCGAATGATATGGTTCCCATAGATTTCCGCAACCGAGAAATAAGACCACTATCAGACTTCACTGGCATGGGGGTACATGTAACAGACACGAGTTCTTTAGATAGAAACCACTGAAAGGCTTCGTTGTCATCCCCTAAAATGTCTGCAACCCCCTTTCCCTTGTCAGCCTGCAGGATACTCCTGTTCAGATCTGATGATCCCACGACTTGAGTATTCGAAGAAACAATTAATCCCATAACGGAAGAATTGACGATGGGATTAAGAGAAAATATTGTTGTTGTACTCGCGGGAATATCCACCTCAACATGAATATCCTAAGATTCATTTTCTCCCGAAACAATAGCGTTGACATTATGATTGGAGAAGACTCAGCTGTGGTTAGGGGTGCACAAAGGTCGGTTCGGCTCGGTTCTTGATGGTACCCTGTACCTGTACCTCCCTAGGGTCGGTTCCTAAGTTTTGTACCTGTACCCTGTACCCCGTACCCTCGGTCCGGTTCCGGTTTTGTACCCTGTACCCCGGGTCCGGTTCCGGGTACGTACCTTGTACCTTTTTTTTTTTTTTTTTTTGTTATATATGAAATTTAAATATAAATTGTTGAAATAAAAAAAAAAATTTATGTCCAAAACTGCAGAAATCTATAAAAACTATTCATGAATGTAGTAAAGATCCCAATCCATAAAAAACATAGTAAAAAGATTCTATCTTTAACAAATCAGTATGTAAGATCACAACAGAGTTTAACAAAACTGATTCCATCTGATAATACACATTTACGGTCACTGATATTGAATGGCCAACAAAATATGTATGATAAAGGACTTCTACCAATACAACCAGGACAAATCAAAATTTTTATGCAACTCTACAAGCGTTCGAAACGGTTACTTGAAAAACTTCAAAAAGTCTATTTCAAGATGCTGCAAGCAGATGAACATCAAGAACACCTTCAAAAACAACTTGAAGAATTAAGGATTAAGTCGTAGTTTCATTGCTGGGCGAAAGAATTAAGGATTAAGCCGTAGGTTTCACTGCTGGGAGTAGCAAGGCATGTATTCAAGGGATTACAGTTAATAGTAATCATATGTACTCTCTCCAATACTCAAATGGCCAGAATATTACCTTAACATCAAATGTATGCAGTATGAGTATCCGATTTTATCGGTGTTTCATAAAAAAACAGCCTGATAGTTCTCTAATGTACTCTCTCCAATACTCAAATGGTCCTGCTCCCTTGATCTCCAGCAACACATTCCATACTTGGTGCCTCCAGTTTGTTGATGATTCTCTCTTCAGTGTTTTGACCTAGTAGAAGATATGCTTCTTCATCTGAAATAAGCCAGGAAAAGCTGTTTTATCTATTATAGTTATAAGATGTTATCTATTAACAAGATGAGAGATTAAACATGGATAGAAAACTAACTTATTAACATAGACAAACTTTAAAACTTGTTGCATTCTGTTGCAGGATTCACTCATCATCATTATACATAATTTTTACAAATGAACTAATACTGATATCTTCTTTTTTGACAAGAATAAACTCTTGAATGCTTTTTTGACAGCATTCAAGAATTTCCTCGCTTGAATGCTTTGAAGTTTGAACTCTTAAAATTCCTCGCTTCCTGCAAGGCTGCAATATATAAGAAAATAATCATGAATCACAGAAATATCATATGCTGAAATTAAAACTTGAATCACTTAAGAAAGCACTTTTCTAACAGCTGCATAATATGGTCTAACAGTTCTATCAGAGAAAGCACCATGAGAAGCATAAAACAACAACAAATGATGCAGGAGATCCCCAAGTTGCAGTCCCAAGAACCCTTGATGAATTATAGTGGATGTATCAAAAGAAAGAAACTCGAAAACAAATTTTAAACTATCCCCTTAGATTCCCAGAACTTTCAATGAACTAAGATGAAAAAATGCAACAACAAGCAACTCACAATGCAGCTGTAACCTATTTCTCTTTGACATTTTATCAATCATCTTAATACTCTTACCATTTGTAACAATCATGAACACAAAAACAATCCAGGTCTCCACCAAAAATTCTACTTGTGACCTGTGTTTCAAAACAAGCTCATAAACAAATTTCCCACTGTAGTTAGCCATTACAATTGATCTATCAAATGCCTTCCACGATCAAATAAGGAACAAGTAAAAATAAAATAAAGATAGAAGCAAACAGCTACATTCAAACTCCTAACAGTATTAATAACACCACTATTAGCTAGTATACCAGCAATTAAAGTAGTAAACAACGAATCTGGTGAGTACCCATTATTATTAACCAGTTCCTGAAAAAATTCTTTAAAAAATCTATCCAAAAATTTCAAACTCCCGAAAAAAGAAAATCCAAACTCAGAGTGTTGCAATTTCTCTTTTCCACGATCAAACAACATTCGACCATAATCAGAGAGAAGAGCAAAACGATCATTACCAATTAGTTTGTTGTGACAACTGAAGAGCTCCTTCAAGATTTGGGTTTCTGAGTTTCTCACAAGTTCCCTCACTAGTCACTACCCCTAACTTCTTTAGGTTAGAAATTTACCTCATCAGACAAATCTTCTTCTCAAAAAAAGAAAAACGAAGGGATAATCAATTCGAAATCGAGACAATCATCATCTTCTTATTTTTCTTCTGATGGACTTAAAGAGCTCAGGGTGAAATCCCTTACTGAATCTTCTTTGAATTTTAGGTTTCTTTGAAGAGATTACGAAAGAGGAATTCTGCTTCTGCTAGACTGGTTAAAGTTAAACTTTGATGTAATTTTAGCCACAGTTTCAACGATGGAGATTAATTCAACATAAAAAGATCAATGGTTAATATTGATCGGTTCCTTGGGTCGGTACAGGTCGGTTCTTAGGCTGTACCTGTACCTTGTACCCGTTTGTACCCGGTTCCTAAATTTTGTACCTGTACCCTGTACCTTGTACCCTCGGTCCGGTTTTTTGGGGGTACGGTTTTGTCGGTTCCGGTCCGGTTCTTCGGTTCCGGTCGGTTCCTGTGCAGCCCTAGCTGTGGTACTTGCGGGAATACTTTCCGCAACAGAAAACACCAAAGGCTCACGTGATCACGCAACAGGTGGGACATTCTCAGCGATTGAATCATCTTGGTCAAGGCGATCCGCTTTTACATTGGCGTTAATGGGATCCTCCTGTGCGGGAGGATTCATTTCCTCGGTTGTATCCTCTCCATATGAAATTACCTCAAAAGCAAAATCCACAGATAGTGATGAAAGTTGTTGATAAAAACTAGGAGTTGTGACCTCCACGGTTTCAGGAACCTCTTCCGTAGCACCTACTGCTGGGATTGCCTCCACAACAACGACCTGATTTACAGGTTCGGCATTTAGTGCTTGAGGATGAATGATTTCTTCTCCCTGTTGAATTACGGGGGCAGAACTCCCACCCCTTGTTAAAGTCCGAGGAAGAATAGGAAGTTCATCATCGTCACTTGATGAAGAAGATTGGAATACCCTTTTTGTTTTCTTCTAGTCCTTCGCTGCGGAAGACACAACTTTACGCTTCACACTGGCATTTTAATCCGCAGTGTAGTCAGCGGTTTAACATGAGGCACAAGAGCTAATTCATTTTGAGGTTCGATAGGTGGTTCAACCTACAAAAAAGAAAAATGAAGGAAAATATTACCTATCAAAAGAAAATGATAACAATACAAAAAGGGAGATAAAAGAAGTTACACGTACCTCATAATCATGCTTAAAGTCAGAGAATTTTAACTTCCAAGGGCAGTATCCTGCAAAACTTTCAAGGACATCTTGAATTATATCATTATGAAGGGACCCAAACATCCAAGGACCCTCAATCACTAAAGGAGTACGATACCATCTAAAGTCATGGTTTCACCGAATTTTCTCATTCAGAAGAAGAGTAGTATGCGTGATACACCTTATTTTCGCACCATCAACCTCCTGGGCAAGCGGATTCACGAACCAGATCTCCGACCAGGACCAATGCTCCATTTTACGTAGTTTTTCGCAGCAAAACTATCAGCATATATGGCATGGAAATTTTCAATCGTATAGTATTCCTGCTCTGCGGGATCAAGAGTATAGGATTTGAAGTTGGTCAACCCTTGACTCCGCAAGCAACACTCGTCTAGGACGTGCCACCAATTTCCAGTATATTGGACAATGGACCGAGCACGTCCATGAGGAGATTGGCTCCGGGATGCAAGAACTTCAAACTGATAAGGACACTCATGACAATACAGAGGAACGCGATGTCTTGCTTCTAGCGCTCCCGCATATATCAATAATTTATTTCTTGAGTACTTAAACTTTTTCACCATATCCAAGGAAATTGCATCTGAACCTTGATCATAAAAGGAAACTTTGAATTCCTCGAGATGATGCTTCTTTGCGAACTCTTCAAGGTTCAAAGACCTGAAGCTATAGTTCCTATGCTCCCGCTTGTTCTTGGGGGCAGGGTTGATAGCAGGTGTATTAAAGGATCTGGTGGTTCTTCTCATCATGATGATAGTCAGCCGTTTAGGAGGCCATATCGATATCCTGTTTCTAGAAATCCTCCTACTTCCACCAGATGCTCTGACTATTGATCTATCGACCATGTTAAGATATTTATCTACACAGAAAAACATAGGAGAATAAGCATAGCCAAAAATAAGAACAAAATAAAGGAATCAACCAGATTATTTAATCAATGAAAAGCAAAGAATGTGGGGGAAAACAATCATCGTCATTGCAATCATCTTCGTCATAAATAAATAACCATAAATATACCCAATGATTAATCCCAAAAGAGATCAAGCACAAACATGAATAAACAAACAAGTACAAAAAGAAAAAGGATTACTCACAGAGAAATAAAAGAAACAAGAATTTGATGATTAAAAGGAGCGCAAACTTGATCCCGATGAAAAAATCCCAAAACACAGGAGACTGGAGAAAATAGAGAAACGATGGAGAATCTTTGAAAAGTTTAAGGAAAAAAAATGCTGCAACTTTGAGAAGTAGAAAACAAAAGATGAAAAGAAAAAATGAGGAAAACGATTGATTTTAAAAGACTAAAAGCTGACGAACCGTTGAAGACTGAAAAAAAATACGTTTTTTCAGAGATTTGATTTCCTCGAAAAACGCCAACTGACAAAAACGTGCTAAAGGAAGTTATTATTACCGTAAAATACGGAGAAACGTACTCAAGGAAGTTATTACAAAAGTGGGAGAAAAGAGAGTAATCATGATTCTTCTTTCCTTTATTCGAGAATTTTATCAACAGTCAAATTCGGAAAAAGAAAAAGAAGAGGGGGCAAATTGTGAGAGCATAAAATCCGATTCACACGTGTCCAGGAATTATTAAAGAAGTACTAAATTAAAATATGATGAGAAGCACCCGAACAAAACTTTATAAAGGAAATCCGAAATGACGATAGGTATGAGATCTGACATAAATACTGCATGAATAACACGTATACTACGGGAAAGTACAATGCTCTGATCAAGACAAGATAACATTAATTACACAAGTTGCGGGAAAGTAATAACATTAATTACACAAGCTGCGGGAAAGTAATAACATTAATTACACAAGTTGTGGGTAAGTAATAACATTACTTACATGAGTTGCGGAAAAGTAATAACATTAATTACATATGTATCAAGAAAGTACGGTGCTATGATTAAAACAGATAACTATGTATGCATGAATGACACCGAGGTGTGGGAAAAATATAACTCCTTAAAGAGTAATAATGAATTTAGATGAATAAGAAACGCGTGTCAACTTTACAAGTTACAAGGCAGAAAGGACCAAAACATGACGTCTCACTGTTAAAAAGCCACCTGTCAAACATGCAATAATTCTAATCCGAAAGTAACAATAAAGTATAAGACCGAAGGAGAGTTACGGGATGATAACTATCAGATTAAAGGAGAGATATGGGATGATAAATATCAGACCGAAGGGATGCTACGGGATTATAAGTAATACGTTAACAAAAGCCTGTGGGATAGCATGAATCATCAAATATGAATAAGAATGAACAGATGAAAAAGTTAAATGACGGGCCATTGGATGCGCTATAAATACTAAGATCATTAACAGAAAAAGGGGTCGAAAGATTGGGAGAGAAAAAGGGAGAAGAAACAAAAGATAAGATCAAAAAGCACATGTATGATAACTGATTCACTGTTTATATCGGTGATAGAGGATTATAATTATTAGTTAGAAAAAATTATTTACGACCATACCAAGCTGTGAACGGGACTTACTATGATGTATCAAGATAGAAAACAAGTAACAAATCTTCATATGAGACCCCTTTCCATAATTTTCTTCTTGTTGTTGGAAATTGGAATATAATCTCATAAATGATGTAAAATTGTCACTCTTTAGTTCCGTTGATTAAAAAAGTGAGAAAATCCTAAGAACTGGCAATATGATTCGATAACTATTGGCTAAATAAGGAGGAAAGTTTGAAAAAATATTATATAAAGGGAAAGTTTTCATAGTGGAAGTTACATAATGATATGAAACAAATATTACACGAGACTTTGAATGTGTCAACTTTATTTCCATACATTTTCATTTATGGTGAGTAAAGAGAGGTAATGATGATATAAAAGAGCATGCGGCTAACGGAAGGGGTGGATTCTGAGAGGTCCGAGCACAATAGTTTAGTTTTCGTTTTCATTCCTTTTTTTTATAATGAGATAATCTATTTGCTAGAGCGAAAGATGAAGCCCTAAGATATATGTAAAAGAATTTTAACAAATTTTTTTTAATAAATTTAATTTGATCCTTATTTTATCATGATAATGATAATCTTTACAGGTCCTCGTGTTTATTTTATTAATTTATATTATGTTTATAAAGATCAACATTTTAAGTGAAGATAAAGTGTTGGTGTTTTGAGAACGTCAATATGGTGGTTATATCGTTTTATCTTCCAAGACATAATTAATCCTAAATCGCCTTGAGACAATATTGAAGAATTTTATAAAAAAATAATTTTAATACTTTAGTATGCGTGGAACCTAAATTTATAGTTTTTCTCTATTTTATTTTATTTTATTTATTTTACTAGTTTTAATTAGGGCTGCACATCGGGTCGGGTTTCCAACCCGCACCCGACCCGCAAGTTGGCGGGTGACTGGAATATTCACCCCACCAATCCGTCATAGGATAGGTCGGGTCAGTTATGACCCGCCATTTCGACGGGTCGGGTACGGGTCACCCGCCCAAGTTCAAGCCAAACCAATCAAAGGCAAATTAGTTCCATCCAATGCAGTACGTACCGGCCGATGAGCGATACGAAATTGGGTTTTTCGCCGAAACGATATTCTACCTAGAAAACCGGTACGGTTCAATACCGGTATTACCCGGTACATATTATTATCTGTCGGATGAAAAAACTGATATAATCCTAGGGCTAATATTTGATTGAATGGGTGAAGAATGAATTGAAGGTTTCACTCGAGAAATCTGTTGTTCTTCTTCTTCGTGAAGCTAGGTTTGAGCGCCTCCATCTCTGCTTCTCCTCTGAATAGGTCGCCTCCGTCGCCTCCATCTTCTCTTCTCACGACAACTGGTCGTGTCGTAATCAACCAAAATAATCGAGTTCTTACTCTTCCAAAATAGATTAAAGTATAGCAAATAAGAACAAGTTCGTTCCCACAGAGAGGAAATTAAGTTGTTATCTACTTCCAATTACGTGAGTGACAGGGGGGGGTTATTATTTTACTTAAACTAAATTAAACTAACGTAAATTAAAGCAAATTAATAAAACGTAAATCAGGGATGAGAAGTATTGGTTAGAGAATTCATCGTCCGTTTTCCAACATGTTATTAATCAAAGCATACTCAACGTTCATGCATTAGTAATACCAAAAACCCTAAAGTAGCCAGTTATCTCGTCTACTTTAGCAAAACTCCTAATATCATCAAAGAATGAGTACCTCCACCCTTTGAATTCTTAGCACCGGATAACCTGAGTGAGTACCTCCACTCGAGTTCAATCCAATGATAGCTATAGTCTTTGTGAGTTGAGGTTAATCTAAGTAACCCGCCGTAATTCGCCACTCGGATTCAACCTAGGTCAAGCTTCTACACATACTTGCGTGGCAATTTTAAGTATCGTTAACAAATATGTTATACTACTTATAACCGGAGTCCCTTGACAGATTCGACTCTTAGAACTCCAGTTTAGTTGTAGATATCAATGCCTATTTACCTGATTCCGGACTCAAATAAATCAGCAATCAATCATATGTAACACTATAATCAGTAGAACATGAACGATATTAAAAATAGCATGAAATTATGAGCATGCTCCATTCAATCAATAAACATGTTTTTAACTTCAGATTACATCCCTAACTAATATAGAGGGTTTAGCTCATCATAGGTTTCTTAAAACCCATGAAAAATAATTAAAAGATACAATCAAACCCGGAAGAATTGCGACGAAGAGTTTCTGCAGAATCGCCTGTATGAAGAGGTGGCCAGCACCTCTCACTTGCGCCTGTCCCTTTTCTTATTGCTGCTGCCTTCTTTCCTTTACGCATGTCTTCTTCTCAAAACCTAATTCTCCTGTGTACATAGTAATATGAGATATATTTTCAAAACCTAGCAGCAAACTCTCTAGCCTTTTATACGTGAGTTCATTTAGCCGAGAAACTTGATTTTTCCCTTTTCCGAAAATAGTTGCGCCCAGCCTTATTTTTCGGCTGCCAACTTGCGTAGCCAAATTGTGTAGCCAACTTGTATACGTGAACCTGACCCCAAAATATCTCTTAGGCCTCCAATATTTGCTGTAGCTACCTCTCCAAAAGGCATGCCATGAGAAAGGCCTGAGTTCTTTTTATAGAACTTGAGTTAGCCACTTTCACAATCCTAGTGGAATTAGGAAATGTGCTAAGTTTCCTTATTCCATCCCAACAAGATATAGTAACTCAATATTCTTTCCTAATCCCATATGACTTCCCCAAGCTAGCTACTACTCCACCAAGGCTAGCCACTAGTCCACCAAACCACTCTAGCACCTCCAACTAGCCACTTAGCACCTTAGCACTTGCGGTTTAGCCAACTTAGCGCCTGGGCGCTAGCAGCACAAACTAGTTTGCCACCATGTGGCTTTGCCCATAACTTCCTCATAAGAGATCAGAATGACCTCGTTCTTTCGCCGTTGGCTTTATAATTCAATTTCCTACACTGTGGATGGTGAAAGGCCTAAATTAAGTAGAGTTTTACTGGATCCTCGGTAATTCTTCTCATACAGCTCCATTCTGCGGGTTTCTGAACTGTAACCTGAAAAGACAACTAAACTTCGAAAGTAATGATAAAACATAGTAATTCACTCAAATATATCAAATAAGGGTCAGGAAAAACTACTTAAAATGTATGATTTATGCACCTATCAACAACCCAAGGTAATATACTTCTTGTAATCCATTTTGCTACTGGTAATTTTCACTTACTGGTAATTTTCACTTTCCCACAATTTAATTTTGGCATCACTTTCTCGGTGTAAATCTGTTCTGTCTTCACCAACTTTCAATGATTCTCTGTTTAATTTGGTAAGTCTAATGGGTTATTACCGATTAGTTAGTATCAATTTCGTTTCTTTTATTTTCTTTGGGTTTTCTTTCAAGTCGGTAAGTTTTATTCTCCCTTGGAAAATTTCTTCTGTAAACTTCAAATTTTCTTTCACTGTTTTCATTTATTATGAAAATAAATTTTTTGAATGTTTTGTTTATGTATGGCTTGTTTTGTTTCAAATTTGGTCTACTATTAATGTTTTTTGTCTTGAGCTTTTGTTTATTTGTTGTGAGTTTTCTTTAGAGCACTAGTCCCTGACTCCCTGCCTAAATGATGAAAGTCTTCTCTTCTGTTAAGTAGGACTACTCTATTTAATCGTAGCCAACTGTTTATTTAGTAGTTGAACTTTGATTATGAACTGACTCCCTGCGTTTGTCCCTGACTCCATTTAATCAGTTGAACTTTGATTATAAACTGACTCCCCGATGAGAAACAATATATGAAGATGCATTTGTACTTTGATTATGAACTGACTCCCTGCATTTGTCCCTGACTTCCTGCCTAAATGATGCATTTTAAAATGTAGCAAAAGAGTGAAACCCATTAACAGTAGTCTTGGTAAAATACATACTTTCCTCTTAAGTTGTGAAAATTCAATAATATGAGTCTTGGTAAAAGACTTTCAATGTGTTTTTTTGCCATTTTTTCTTAGTTCATGTAACGTTAAAGCAACCGAATTTTTTGATATGGGATCTTATGTATACTTGTTTTATAGATGAAAATACAAAGCAGTAGCCCTGAGTAGTTTGGGTTTCTGAACTTTGGGTTTTGCAGATTAATGGTAATGCTTGTTGGCTGCAAGCCTGCAACTTAGCATTACATGGTCACTAACATTCATAACATAAACAAAATATTCTCTGGAACACCTCCAAATTGTGAGTCAACATCAAACATTACAATAAAATGAACCAGTAACATACAAAGACTTGGAGTTAATGCAATTCATGGGCATAATGGATGAGGCGTGACATTTATACACTTTTGACAGTATTAACATTGTTGCTTATATGTAGTCATGCCTATACGGTTCAATTTTGTTACTTTAGGCTGTGAATCAGGTGATTATGGATTCTTCTAATGCATCCAAATTCATGCACTACACCCTCTACATGTGGCTCATTGTTGCCTTCATCTTCTACACAAAGAAACGAAATTGCTTAACACAACAGAAATTGAATGATAGTGTCTTTATCTAATATAACAAGAAATTGCAGCGTCAATACAAAGAAATCCAACAATATAACGATGATGGGAAAGCTCGTGATCCTATTTTTCTGGATGAACAGGATGAAAATGATGAATAGTTGGATCCACAAAATTTGGATGACTTGAATATGGAAGGTGATAATGTAACTTTGGATGATTTGCAGGAGAATATTGGTGAAGTAAGTGGGTCAGTTCGTAGTTCTCGAAGTAAGTCTATTTATCCAACTGACATTGACATTGATGCATATGATCCTGATCAGTTGATGTTGGACACGGAAAGAGGACTACTTGATGATCATTGTGATGATATCTATAATGAATCTAATGATTTTGATTACAATTGTAATATGGTTGTTTAATTAGTACTTTAGCCGGTGAATTTTGAAGTTGTTGTTGTTTATCTTGTGTTTCTTGTTTGAACTTTGTTATTGTTTATCTTTTGTTGTTGTTTAATTAGTACTTTATAACGTTTTAAAATATATTTATAGTTACGAAATGTGAGCTAGTTTTTTTTTTTTTTATATAGAATTATAGGTATAAAATATACAGACCGATATTTCGCCGGTATGTAAACTGAAATTTCCCCGGTATACCGGCGTACCAGTATATCGCTCTCGACCGGTATGAACTGAAATCCGGTATGGTACAACCTTGGTTCCATCCAAAGGAAAAAGATTTCAACTCTAACGAAGTCTCATTACATAGAAAAGTAAGGTTTACACAACTTAAAGTCTAAAACAACAACAAAACCAATAAATTAACAATAAGATGTAGAAATGCATAGAAAAAAGAGTAATGACAACCATTTTAGTGAGATCAAAAGTATAATGGTTCATTCCACCAGAAGAAGGAATTTAAAAGATACTACCAGCAACAATGTTTAAACAAACACATCCTTTTTAAGCAGCTTCAGGACATCTTGCTGGTTGTTCAACTTGGAAACATCAATTGGTGTCTTTCCATCTAAGTTCAGGAGAGTGCTACAACACGAAAAATTAAAAAAATGGAAATACAAAATTAACTTCTCGCCTGATTAAACGAAACGGTACTAACAAACTAAGTTAAGACAAATAGTTTTCAAAGTGATCAAATAAGTTGATCGATTTAAACAAAGTCATACCACTACTTTGAGGACCCATGATGGAAACAACAACATAAGAAAGTACACATTCAGCCAGCTTAATAGCCTTGGAAATTCTAGCTAGGTCATCGACATTGCAACTAGGTGCCAAACCAAATACAACATACTTGAACTTCACACATAAATCAAAGATCAACCAGCCCCAAGTTAATGTCATATTCATGCATTATAACCTAAATTTATATTAGCCTAAATCAAAGATGATCAACGGCAAACAACTGAATGAAAACAGTATCTAAACAACAAACTACAACTACAGATGATTAGGAAACTTAAAACAACAAAGAATCCTGAAGTAGTACAAAACAGAAATAGTAGTAAATTAACCTTTTTTAACTTCGTAATATCTACTTCTAGCCTACAAATAAAAGAAGATTAGTATCCAAAAGGAAAAGATCTATTACTTAGAGTTGCTTCCCTTGAGTTGATGAACATGAGCATCAATCTTTTTAAAATCTGCACACTGTTGACTCCTGTAACAAAAAAAAAAACCTAAAGCACAAAATTAAAACCCTAAAATTGATAATCCAGAAATCCCTAAAACAACACCATCCCCATCATTAAAACCCTAAAACATAAAATTAAATAAAAAAAAACAAAAATATACAAACCCATATTTATAAACGAACTTCTTGAAAAAGAGTAGCAGCGTAATCAATAAGTCTTCTTTGCATTTGACCCGCGTCCATTTTTTTTCTGCTGCTGATGCTGCTTCTCTGTCTCTATAGAACTAAGAGACTCAGATTTGGGTATTGTATGACAAAATCCAAACCCTAAAAGATAGAACAAACTGAAATCCTAAAATCGATTTTTGAAACCCTAAAATCCTAATATCATAACGAATCCTAAAATCGATTTATAAAATACTTATAAAAGTAAATCGAAACTGAAAACCTATTACAGATGATGATAGCTTACTGATAAAGATAATATTGATCTGTTGAAGATGAAACTTCAGTGAAGAAAAGAAAAAGGGAAGAGAGGCGGATGAGAAAAGAGAAACGAAAACAATTTTGATAAAACGAAGAACAATTTTGTGTTATAAACAGATCAATCAATCCTTCACGCGTGCACGTGTGATTTTCTAACGGGTTAAACAGATGAGTCGGGTAAGAGAAGATATCAACTATATCTAACCCACCAGAAGACGGATAAATTTTTTTATCATCCATACCCAACCCGTTTATCAGCGGGTCAAGTACGGGTTAAATGGGCCAACTTTCCATGTCACTCATTGAAATAATGAGAAGATAAAAGCAAAATAAAAATAAAAAAAGAGTCCAAGAAAGTGTCGAGCATGAAACGATGAAGAAGAAAAAAACTCAAAAAATGTGGCAACTAAAAAACCATTTATATACAACTTTTGACACAAAAAATTAAAGTTGGCAGAGCCATTATGAATAGCTATCCGTAAAAGGGGACTCACTTATTTATAGAATTTGGTAGTGAAGGAACCATGCGGGGTATTATTTGTATTTATTCCGAATTCAGAAAACCTGTAAATATAAATTTAACAAATATGCATCACTTTGAGAAACAAATCTAGCCACCGTAGATACTTACCATTCATATTAAATATGGATTATGTACCTGGATCTTTTAAGAAGAAATCAAATCAAGCTTCGTAAAATCTCTGCAACTGAGGTATGTCTTCAGATTCAACTTCTGATTTCATTTGAAGAACAATTTCTCTGAGCAATCGATATCTGATTTCGAGGAAGAACAATTACCAATCTCATATTCTGATTTTGATGAAGAACAACAGATCAATAACAATTTTTTTAATTTTTTTATGATTCAGATTTGATTTCGCTGAAGAACAACCATTTATGATTCATATTTTATTTCGATGAACAATTACCAACCTCAATTTCTAATTTTGATGAAGAACAACCAATCAGTAACGATTTCAGATGCAAATCTCCAATCAATAGAAATCTAATTTTCACTTGAAATTCAGATCTGAATCTCATTTCACTTCTTTTTCTCTGTTTCTGAATCAAATTCCATATTTGATTCAACACCAAGTCTAGCATCTGTAAAAACCCAAAAAAGTCTAGCATCTGTATTTAGATATCCAACTAAAGAAAGAAAGCCTTTGTACTTAGAATCTAGGAAGTAACCATACATGATGGAACTGGCTGAAAGACAGCAAATTGAAACTTACTGGCATTGATGAGCAAAATAGAATTCACATTATCAAAAACATAGACATTTCTAAGCAAGGGCTTATTCGACCTTGGATTGTTAAAGATTTGGAATGTGGGCAATCATCATTACAAAAATTCAGTCTACTGATAACTCCATGTGCACACTCTTTGCTAGAGCGGTCAATAATGTCACTAATGTGTAATGAACTAAGGCTAAAGTTGTGTAAATGGTTATAATTATGTTATGATAATTGCAGGTCAATGCAACTATTGTTCGTATAACAAAGACAAGGAAAGTGCTAAGCCACACACTTTCGAAAACTTTTTGGTATTTGTATTTAGGTCTCTTTGAACACAAACTATTTCTGATTGTTTTAGATTTTTGGGCTATGCCAACAGGTCTCCTTTTTCCTCGAATTATATGATCTAGAGTTTCTGTTCTTTCAAAACTGCAAAGTGATATAACAACTGGAATCTTCGATAGTCAGTTAGGCAATTCCTTTTTTTTTGTTATTTTGAACTCATCTAACTTCTGAGTTTCTCTTTCAAGTCATTGATGCATCTCTTAATGCTGTACATTGGCAGATTGCATAGCAGGAGTTCATTGATGCATCTCTTAATGTTGTAGCGCAGGAGGATATGAAATTGGTCGGGATGAAAATAGTGATGGTTGTGTTCTTTGTACACTCATGGGAGCTGGCTTCAAAGGTAAATACACAAACCTGGGCTGCATTTCTCCCTCCACGTGGTAAACTATATAAGAATTAGATGAGGTGAACCACAAATTCTATCTGTTCGGAATGAATCTACCCAGCACAAAGGGTAAGCTTTTACTTTCTTCTATTGTGTGATTTGGATTCTTGGGGCCGGTTGTATGTTTATTCACAATCCACACCACACCACACCACATCATGTGAAACTTATTCTCATGTTAATGGTATTAATATGTTTTTTATGTACCAAATGTTTTCTAATTTAAAGGACATGATCTGTTGGCACCCTTTACTGCTGGTTACACTACAGATTTGCACCCTTTGGTGATTGAGAGATCTGAGGTGCTCTGTTCAGTATGCTTCCAAATTTTAACATGATTTAACTTGGAACGTATAGGTGTCCAGGAGGTTTTGGATTGCATGGGATGATCTGAGGTACCCGTAAGGTTTATGGCACTTACGTGTGGAAATATCTTGATTCCTTGCTGATATGTGGTGCACAGCTATTAGGTGTAAACCATCATCTTGCCTCAATTTTTTTTTTTTTGAAATTAGTCTATCTGCATTGAGTTGGTCATGCCCTGGGTAGTTGTACAAAGAGGTCTCAGGTTTGAATGCACTAACATTGTTTATTTGAAGTTAGTATATCTGCTGGTGTCTAATAATTGAGTTGGTGTTCATCGATTGAGTTGGTCAGGTGCTTGATAGTTG
>JAJJMC010033089.1:246080-256180 GCA_023531435.1 Papaver californicum | reverse complement strand
CTCTCAATGCTCCCTCTATTTTTATTAGTCTATTGACTTTTATAGTTGTATTGTCATTTCAATTAATCTAATAATCTATTATAATCTATTATTGCTACTGCGGAAGAAATTTTGCACAACCAACACATTAAAAAGCGAAATCGTAGAAACAGATGGAGTACGGTGGCTTCTGATGCAAATTTACGACTCCTAACCGAATTGGGTTAGTGTTTCTACATCTAATGTTTGCTGCTTTAGAAGCACCTACGATTAGATGTACCAATACTAACACAATATCAGTTGGAAAAAGAAAGACGACACGACCAGTTATTTGTATGTTAGGGGATGGGTAAGTTGACTGTTATGGTCTTTTATTTGGAACGTTAAGTGGACGTGGGTATTAACATAATCTGCAATTCCTGTGCAGCTTAATTAATGAACCTATCGAGGTTAGAATTGTGGAGAAGAATACATCTGGTCTTCTTACAAGAATAGAGGTATGCATATTATCCCTGGAAACATCTATCTAATCACTTGCATTGCAAATTACAATTGGGCATCTTATTGAAACTTTCATTTGACATAGTTTGTGTGCTTTTGTCCATAAAAACAACTAACGAACTACCTAATGTACATCTCCGTGCCTATCAAATCTCTTAATTTTGAATAAGGCCTCGAACAAGTTGATACATCTCTTTCATACTATTAATTTTGCTGTGTTGTGTGTGAATTTTTATCAACATGTTTATTCCATTGGAATTGGGTTCGTGTTGGTTAATGTTTGTTATGTGTAGTTCATTTTGAAGATATGTCCTCTCTGTGTGGTCAAGGAGACAGAATTGCAAGTTGTTGGGATTTCCTGCCCGGTATTGGCCGGTACGGTCCAATACCGGTATTTCCGGTATAACCCGATATTTCCGGTTTTCTTTTTTTGTCTTTTAGATTAGACTCTAATTTAACCCAACACTCCAGATTCGCTACAAAAGGGTAAAGCCATCGACCCTTACTTCTGTATTCAATTCTGTGCGCCTGCATCTCTCCATATCTCTCTTCAATTTCTCTCTTTGGTTTTTCTTTGGCTCCTATGATTCTCCATTGTTCTCCCATTTAAAGCTTTAATCTATCTTCATTTCTCTCGCTACAGAAGACTAAAGCTATCGATCCTTACTTGTGATTCTCTTCAATCTCTCTGGATTCAATCTCTCTTCATTTCTCTCTTCAATTTCTCTGCAGCAGAGCACGAATTTAATAGGTATTCTTCTTTCAATTTGTTGCTTTTTGTTTAGTATTACCTTTTATTAGATTTTCTACCCAATTTTTGATTAGATTTTCTACCCAATTTAGGGTTCCCTGTTTCTATAGTTATCTGGATCTGATTATGTATGGGTTTTGCTTAGGTTTTTATTCTGATGCTGCTTACCGATAAATTGATGTTTCTTGCTTGAATTGTGTGTGTTTGTTGCAGTTAGTGTGTTTGATGTTTCTTGCTTGAATTGTTTGTGTTTTGTTTTGATGCTTCTTACCATCATTATTACTGTTGCTTTGTGCTGCCCAATTTATGAAGTCACTCGTAGTATCAGTAGCATTGCAGCTGCTGAAGCTCACTGCAGCAGCTGCCTCCTGTGCTATCCTTACAGCATCCTTTTCCTGATGTTGCAGATGTCAACATTTCCTCTTCCACAGGATACCTGTTTTCCAAAGAATAAACAGTCTGATTATTAATAATTAGCTGATTTAGTTGAAAAGGAATAACTTTATTTCCCCCCATGATTTATTAGAAGAAGATTTAGTGGGAGTGTAAAGGTGGGCAATGACGATCAATGCTATATTTCTGACAGCTCTTGTATGAGAAGAACCTTAAAAAAGTTCTTCCTTGAGCACAGTTAGCAACTCTCTGATCCCTTCACCTCACATTCCTTTTGTTTAATTATTGTAGCGTCATGTTTCTAGTAACTGGAACCCTAAGAAATGTTTGCTTTGCATCAGGTAATTTTTGAGTTCAGCCATACCTGAGCCCTTTAGCTATGCTTTAGGGACTTATGGTTCGAATGAAAAGCCAATTTGCAGAGCAAAGTCGTCTAATTGTAATGATGTGCAGACTTGCATTGAAGGTTGGCAATAGCATTAAGCAATTCTCCGTGCCTATCAAATCTCTTAATTTTGAATAAGGCCTCGAACAAGTTGATACATCTCTTTCATACTATTAATTTTGCTGTGTTGTGTGTGGATTTTTATCAACATGTTTATTCCATTGGAATTGGGTTCGTTTTGGTTTATGTTTGTTATGTGTAGTTCATTTTGAAGATATGTCCTCTCTGTGTGGTCAAGGAGACAGAATTGCAAGTTATTAGGTTTTTCCTGCCCAGTTTCGAACTGTGCTGTCATGGTAAATTACTTCTGTCTAAAATGTGTTGTCATTTTGTTCTTTATATCAATGTCAAAAATAGGTAAATAGATCAGTGTAGATAAATTTTCATGGGTCCAAATACTAGAAATGATTATTAGTTTAAGAGCAGAACCTATGTGCTGTCACCCAGTTTAGAGACAGTTCTAATGGATGGACTAATTTTTCTTTCTAAACTTTGTGAAAAAACGTTTGTTATAACGTTTTAAAATATATTTATAGTTATAAAATGTGAGCTAGTATTTTTTTATAAAATTATAGGAATAAATATATGAACCGATATTTGAAACTGAAATTTCCTCGGTACAACATCGTACCAGTGTATCGTCTCGACCGGTACGAACTGAAATCCGGTATGGACTACATTGAGTGTGAATGGCTTGATTCATATTTTGTCCACAGTAATGACATGAAAAAGTTGGTGCATGCTTAGACTAGGTAATAAAAGACATCAATTCTTTAGCTATTTTTTGTTTTGTTTTGGGGAGTATCGATGGATTAACTTTTTATGTGTTTGATTAGTTGGACCTGGTACTTTGATGGGTAAGAATATCCAAAAAAGTTTGTGTTTGAGCTAATTTTTGGGTTTTAACTAGCGTGATAAAAGCTACGTTTTTGAATTGTTTTGGGGTTTAGCATCGTGTACCCTATATAGATATGGGGATGATCCGTATGCGTTTTAAAATCAAACTAGGTTTGGATAGTGATCCACTTGTTTATATTCTTATATGTTTCGTTGTTACATATTTTATATTTACTTTTTTTTCAGTTTTGTTGTTTTTTGTTTATTATTTACTGATCTTCTCTCGTTTTATGTCTATTATAGGTAAAGAAGTTGGATCTTCACCACTCCTCCATTCCCACTACAACATAGATTCCTCTTCTTCTTTTTAACTAATGGCGAATGGTCAAGGCTTCGAGACAATACTTCATGAGTCTGCAGGTAATTTCATTCTCTTTATTTTATTTGTTCTACGTTAACTAAATTGACATCTCTTTTAACGTAGAAAAATTGGATAATTGGACAAAAACATTTTTCTTTTTGTTTTGACATATTGCTATAACATAAAAATTGTTTTGTTAAATGAAAGTAAAATAAAAATTGTTTGAGTGAACTAAAAGTCTAAGTGGGTTAACAGATGCTATGTTGAGTGTGTCAAATTTGAGACAGATAATTTAGTTAAAAAAAATTCAGCAATACTTATTTCGTCACAGCAGTTTGGAACTCATATAATAGTTGCAATTTATAAAAACCGTGGTTGTTTGGTTAACCTTTTTCGTTTTGTTTTGACAGAGATATCAAATTACTCCGTGATAGCAGTCTGTATAGGCTTATTTTTCATTGCATGCTTCATTGCAAGTGTAATCTATACCAATTGGCAAAGGATTAAAAACTATTACTTGTACATCACGTATGTACATATTGAGCTTCCTACAGTCGTCTATTCAGCATCGCAGGCCGGCAACGACGATAAGAAGGAATGCTTCATTTGCCTGCAGGATTATAATGAAGGAGAAGTGCTGAGTGTAATCCCATCGTGCGGGCACTCAGCACATAAAGATTGCTTACAAGTTACACACATGGATAAATACAGATACAGGTTTTGTCCTGCGTGTAAGTTTCGTATCTCACTTCAACCACCTATTTAAATATAAACATAAATAAATAAGTAATAATTATACGAAGTACTATGGTAAATAAATAAATAAATATGGGTATATATATACATAAATAATTATTAATACTATTATGGTATTTAATACTAGTACTAGATAATACTTTTTCCTTCACCAAAAACCCCGTTCGAAAAAAAAACAACCTAAAACCCCACTCATGGAGAAATCTAGTTTAGTCGCAATGGAAAAGAAATGTGGCATACAGCTGAGGCAGGGGAAGTCCTATCAGGTAATTGTATTTGTGTGTTTGGTTTTTTAGGTTTGAATTCAAGTATGTATTTCTCAACTAGAAATTGTGTTGATTTGCTTCTTCTTTCTTTGATAGATTCTGTCTGTTTCTCGCAATGGAATTGAACTTTCAAGGTTATCTTTTTTCCTTTTGTTTTGGAAGGGACCTGTGTTAATTGCGTCTGGTCTTACGATACTGATACTTGCCTGTGATCCATCTCTTAAAATTGATCTTTCCAAGTCACTGTTAGATTTCATATAATTTATACCATTATTGTTTAAAAATTGCAACAGAATTGTAGGAAAAGTCAGGAACCTTCTTTTGGTAAGCTTAAAGAACCCATCTTGGACGAAGTTGCTTTTGCAAAGCTGAAGCAATACCCAATGAATATCACAAGGAAAGATGTTGCATCACTATGGTTTCTATGCAAGCAGGTAACTGCTACCGATGTTCATACTTTACAATCAGCACTTCTTGTGCAGACTTCTTTTGCAATTTCATATTACTGAATGCACAGCATATTCCATTGTATCTCTTCTACTGGCTACGTTTTATAGAAACTCTTTTTTCTTTTCTTCTTTACAGGAAGCATCTTTACTGGACATAACTGAACAAGCTTGTGGTCTTTTTACGCCTCCCGAGGTAAGCTTGTCAGTTGCTTTTCTCTGTGAAGATGTTATTCGAGTAGCTCAACATGTGTTGTTTGGTTCCTCTTAGCCTGAGCATAACTTGGCCTCTCGAAGTTAGTTTTTTTAACAGTAAGAGTGATGAGTATGAATGGAGCTAAAATAGCAGAAAAGCATACTCATCACAGAAGGCGTAAAACTCTTGAAGTTTGTTTTCTTCACAGGATTGTTTTGATTTAAGTATCTTTTCAGATGCTCCATTGATACTTTGGTCACTAAGTTTCTATTTTCTATCTATGTTGCTTTAAAACCTTCTGTTACATACGAGAAATAGTCTTGTTCATTACTCGATGAACAGAATATAAAATAGTACAACATGAGAAAGCATTGGACTTACCTCCTAAGCCACCACAGAAACGTAGTTGGAGGTGCAACACAGTATGACCTTTTGCTGGACAATACCATTTTCTTAAAATTGAAGTAAATATGTTTTTTCAACATCTTAGACATTGAGTAATGGAACCAGTAAAAGGAACCATTCATCGTTTAGATGGAAGGTGTGTCCATCCAGGCACGGATGTCTTTAGCATTGTGGGAGGCACCTTTAATAAGATTTTTGATGCTTATATCGATGTTTTCCTTTAATCAAAACCAGAACTCTTGCCGTTTGATTTTTGCAAAGGAAGGACACTGAAATTGGGAAGTAGATAGGCCCAATAGGAGTCTAGAAACCTGATTGGGCAACACAAATGCTGAGAGATGATAGAGCAGTTCTTCTTATATGCGAAGCTGGTGTTGTAGTAGAAAACCAAATTGGGAAGTCATTCGCTTCAGTGACACTCTAAATTTTCAACAATGGTTCTTGAGGTCAGTAGTCTTCTCAACCCATGTTTACTCATGACTTTTAATTAGATTTTCATCCTTTTGTGTGTTCTTTTTTACAATCAGGGTTTGATTTGATCATTTTTCTTTTCTGGTTCAACAATCAGGCGACATTGATATGTGTTGATAATTCTGAATGGACAAGAAACAGTGATTACTCATCGATTAAATTTCAAGCTCAAGCTGATGCTGTGAATCTCATCTGCGGTGCTAAAACACAGGTCATCTTGAAGAAAAAAAACCTTCTTGGAATTTGGCTGAACTTTTAAGGTTTGATTCAAACTGATAAGCTTAGAAAATTAAAAGTATAGGGTATCATAACCTTATGATCTGAAGTTGGCAAATATATGGTTACTGTGCAGTCTAATCCTGTGAAGACAGTTGGAATTTTAACAATCGCCGGTAAAGGTGTTCGTGTGTTGGTTACTCCTACCAGTGATCCTAGAAAGGTATTGGCTTGCATGCACGGTAATTTCTCTATCGTTTACTGAGCTGGATATCCGATTTCATGCTTTTCCAAAATTCCTGTTAGTTTTTGTAATATTTGAGTTACTTGTGTAGTGATGTTGTTTTTGGTATGGTCTGAGCACGTTCTCAAATTTTGGCTCTGAAACGTTGACAAAACAAAAAGCAGCAATAGAGAATTATAGTTTTTGCTGGAATGTAACTTGTGTGTATCCTTACTGATTGAGTCTCACAAACTTTCCGACTTATATTTACAGTGTTTATTTTTTTATGTGCTCCAGGCCAGTGAAATTTGATCAGAAGGTAATAGAAACAATTGGATAGAACTGAAAAGAATAGTGTTGCCCTTGACATTGTTGATTTTGTTGAAGAAGGTGATGAGAAGCCAGAAAATATTGAAGCTCTCCGTCCTTCTTTAAGCAATAGCTATAGTAGTTACATGGTTCATGTTTCCTGCTGGTCCTGATGCTCCCTCTGATGTCCTCATCAGGTAACTCTCATAATTTCTTTTGCAGATTTTTTCTTCTTTGGTTCGTTTAAACTGACATTTAGTTTTTGGGTTGCAGCACACTCATATTCACTGGAGATAGGGAAGGAGGTAGGAGGGGTTTTGCAGCAGCGGCATCTGGTGGTGGTGGTTATGTTTATGGTCTGGATCAAAACTTAGATCCTGAGATTGCTTTTGCTCTTAGATTTTGGTGCGGCATCTCTAATGCTTTCTCGATTTGGCAACTGTCGTATTGTTCTGCTTGGTAGGATGTGTCGGATTAGGCTTCAGAATACTTTGGGGTGAACGTAAGTATACAATTCAAGATGGTGATTCACATACTAACTGGGCGTCGTGTTAGCTTTAGTCCTATTACTTCTCAACCAACTTCTGCATCTTAGGATAAGACTGTCAAAGTATGAAATTCGAGTAATTATAAGTTGAGGAGTACTTTTAGATGGACATGGTGGGTATGTCAATATTGGTGTAGGGTAAAAAGTTATATTCGCTTGATGTTGGGTTTTTATTCATGCTTAATGTTTTAGCGCCTTTGTGCTGATACTAAGTAAGGTGTTGGGATTTGGGATCTTTAGAGGAAAAGAGTGATTTGTTCGGGGTTTGAAGTTAAATTTAATTATGCAGATTAGATCAATGTATTCTCTAATATGACTACTCAAATTTTGTACTTTTCTTTTGTAAGATAAACTTAAGCTTTTGTATGATCTCTGCGAGATAGGGCTTAACTCTGTAAGTCAGCCGACTCAGCCATGATTAAGACAATGACTCATCTGACTGACCCTCCCCTAGGTTAAGGTCATTATAGTAATTTTATATAATCATTTTTTTATCTTTTATTTTGTTTAACTTAATTATTATTTTAGTATTTTTTTAACAAAAATTAGTATCTAACCAAGTTAACACGGGTTAACACGGATCAATGATCAACGTCCAATCCAGGTACCAAACTATCTTTGATTGTAGAACAAACTATTTTACATAATAATTTAACTTAAAACACCTTTGAAATCAAAAGAAACAAAGAAAATATGGGGAGGGGGAGGGGGAGGGGGAGAAAATATGGGGAGGGGGAGGGGGAGGGGGAGGGGGAGGGGGAGGGGGAGTTATTATGGTTTGAGGTTGTTAGAATTATAAAAATTAAAAGAGAAATCTTATAAAATACCCTTAATTGAATGCGTAAATTAAAAAATAACTCCGTCTATAAAGTACCCTTAATTTAGCTATTGTCAGTTAAATATTAGGTGACAGTTATCTTGCATGGAAAAGGTCCTAAAAGACCCTGAATCGATTGAGTTGAATCATATTTTCTTGGACGAAAAGATAATTGATTCGACAATCCTGAAAACAGTATAGCGATATCCTGAACCATGATCGATGCACCTGAAATAGGTTGTAGAATGTCGATTCTCCGCCAACCAAAAATCCAAGACACTCTGGAATGATGAACCCTTCTTTGGAATGATGCAAGGAACCTGAAAACAGTGAAACGATCCTGAACCGAACTCGACGAACCTGAAAAATGATGTAGAAGATCATCACAAGAACTAGTAAAGGGTAAATAAGTAAATTGTTAACTTACTTAACCAAGAAAATCAGTATCTCTTTACTTGTATACTTCTTCTTTTATGTACATAAAACCAAGAAAGAGATGGAGTTAGCGATGTTACATGTGTTAGTAGTAGAAGATGAAGTACACCATTTGTCAAGCATGAAAAGACAAGCACATGCACGATAACACCTAAAATGATCATCCACTTTTATCACTGCAACAAAAGCTAATAATTATTGACCAAACTAGAAATTAAAAAAAAATTATATTGTAATTGGATTACTTCATCGTCGTTCGAACCGTCAATGTCAATTATATTCAACCTTTTTAAAAATATATCATTTTACGTTCATCAGAACACGAAACATCTTGGCTCTAACCGGTATGTCCAGCTTAAGCCTAAGGGTCAGATTAGTAATTTTCTTACATTGTCCCCTAGGAGCCTAAGTATCTTATATGCCCCCAAAACAAAGTTTTATATTCATGTTAGAGAGGATCTAAAGCTATGTTGCAGGGACATGGACACGAGACAAAGTTACGACACGATACGGTTACGGGGACGCGTCAAATTTTAAAAAATGGGTTACCAGGACACGTTATATATATCATACACACCATTAAAATAAGACTTTAAATTACTATACTTTGTAAAATAGTTGTTCTTATATTTAAATACTTGACTACTAATTAAATAAAATTAATAATATGAAATAATGATCAAATATTTCAAGAATAATGTTTGTATTTGGATAAAAAGAGAATGAATTAGTATCACATTTAGTTTATTTTTATTTTTGAAACCAATATGAACCATTTATGGCATGTCCTAAAGTATCAAATAAGTATCCAGAAAGTGTCCAATATTGTTTTTTACGGGATACATAATATGGCATGTCCATTGGATATTGGGAAGTGTCAATTGCGTATCGTGTCCGACAATGTGTTTTTGGTTCTTTGTTTTGTTTATCTAGAAAAGTTATTATTAACAAAATAACTTCTAAAATGGATTTGTAATTATTGTTTTCTTCTTATCAATAAAACATTAAAACTGATGATCGATGATATCATAACAAGAACGATTTTGCTGGTTTTTTAAATACATCACAGTATCTTTGGTGATGGGAGGGTTGCCATAATTTGGGGCTGGATACAATTCAATATTTTTTGGGGAAGAAATTAATAATAATAAAAATATTTTATGTGGAGATCAAAAAAACAGTGAAGATCGCATGTGCTTCCGCAAGTTGGCGACCGCAAGACTATCTGATTCCACAGGTAGAGAATCGAATAGAACAGATAGTAACTCCTTGGACATAAACCAACGGAAGGCTTCTTCCTCCTTGTCCATAAGATTTGAATTTTTCGTAACTCCTTTTCCTTTATTCTTATGCATGATTTCTTCGTTTACTTGCTCTTTATCAGCGATAGTCATGCTTACGACATTAAATACGGTAGGAGAAGTTTGTACCATAGTACTTCCTGGTTCATCTTCTACTTCTCTAGTATTTGTCGATTCATCTTTCATCGCAGCATGTGATTGCACACCCTCTTCTACTGAAGCATTTCCCGGATCACCATGAATGGGGGGATCCTCTTTATCAGTTGAATTATCTTCACATGTAGGAGGTTCAAGAAGATCACCTCCGAATAGAGGAGAGAGTTGAAAAAGGAAGGAAGGCTCGGGAGCAGCATCTTGGTGCGGAAAATTGACCGCAACATATGTAGTTTCCACCACAATGATAGACACATTTTAGTGTCTAAATTACACCTTAATTTCTAGTGAG
>JAJJMC010033089.1:188200-226080 GCA_023531435.1 Papaver californicum | reverse complement strand
ACTAATTCCCGTTATATTAAGTAATGGATCGGGCTAAACCGTGTTGGGACTTATTACGGCTTGCGAGATCCTCAAATTGGAAAGAGTTCCCTCTCTGGTACAAAGGAAGTTGAAAGCCCGCATACAATGCTCCCTTAGGAATTAACAACCTGCTATTGCTTTACTTAAACTCCTCCATAATCTCAAATGAAATTTCACCTCCTTCAGCATGATCGTAAAAGGAAACTTTGAATTGCCGAAGATTGTGTTTTCTTTTAAATTCCGCAAGGTTCATCGACCTAAAATAGAATTTTCGTTTGACCGCTTATTCTTAGAAGCTGGTTTGCCGGCTGCAACAGGTACATTTCAGACTTTGTTAAGTTGGAAGGTTGAACTTTTGAACTACCAGATTCATCCACCCCTTTCTACTTCATCACAGTATAGCGGGATGACTTCCTATTTAAAGGATGATCATCCTGATGAGAAGCATCACCAGTAACTTTGTTATCATTCTTTCCATCCATGATAAATTTTTATCTACATAGAGAAATAAGAGAAGATAATTACATTATGATCAAAAGCAAGAACAAAACAGAAATGCTACAAAACAGAAGAACAACAAGATATTCACTGAATCAAAATACAAACCAGTAAACAATTTTCTGATCACGGAAAGGAAAAGATCATGATAGAAAAAACAGACATCTAAACAAAAATATCATCATCATCATTATCAAATTTCACTCCAACAAATAATAAACAAATAAAAAAAATATCATCATCATCATCATCAGTATCACCATTCACTCCAAACAGATAAACAAGAACTTCATCAACATCATCATCATCACTGATTACTCTGAAAGAATCAGTTAAAGAAATTGATAAATGAACCAATACATTAAAATAAACGTTAAGAGGATTACCTGTAACGAAGTAAAAGACAGAAGGAAAATATGATGATTGAGTGAAAAGAAAACTTCATCCCGATGCAAAAATCCTTGATCACAAAAGTTCAGGAGAATCAAAAGGTGGTGATGGATCTTTGAAAAGTTCAGAAGAATGAAAAACACAAAAACTTTAAAAACAAGAAGACAAAGGATATAAAGAATGAAATAAAGGATGTGACTAGCATTAAATAGGAGAAGACTGAAACTAACGAACCGTCGAAAAGTGAAAGAGAGAGAAACTTTATCAGAGATATGATTTCCTCGAAACCGCCAACTGACAGAAACGTATGGAGAAAACTTATTGCTAGCGTGAAAATTGGGAAAAAGTAAAGTTAAACGTGGGAAGAGAAGTTATTGCTAGCGTAGAATTCGAAAGGGTAACAATTATTTTTTCTTTTTTCAAATTTTTACTATATGTCAAAATTCAAAAGAAAACAAGGGCAAATTATGAGGGTATTAAATCCCAAACTACATGTGGTCTAATACATGGAAGGAGCATCAAATTATAATAAAACGAGAAACAATGAAACAAAGCTTTATAAGAAGTACTGAAACAGACAGCTTTGTTGCATGATCGACAGGTGAGCTGCGGGAAAGTATGACACACTGCTCGAAATAAATAGCTTCATTGCATGACTGACACATAAGTTGCGGGAAAGACTGACATAGTAAAGGAAACTGACAAACATCGATGCATGAGAGACAAGTCTCAGCTGAACAGGTTGCGGAACAAAAAGAACTAAAGCATGACAAGACACTTCCAATGGCCACATGTTAGACATGCCATGATTCAAAGAACACCGCAAAGTTCATCCAAATCCAAAAAACAACAATTGAGTACAAATCCGCTGAAGATTGTGCTTCCTTTTAAATTCCACAAGGTTCATCGACCTAAAATAGAATTTTCTTTTGACCGCTTATTCTTAGAAGCTGGTTTGCCGGCTGCAACAGGTACATTTCAGACTTTGTTAAGTTGGAAGGTTGAACTCTTGAAATACCAGATTCATCCACCCCTTTATACTTCATCACAGTATAGCGGGATGACTTCCTATTTAAAGGATGATCATCCTGATGAGAAGCATCACCAGTAACGTTGTTATCATTCTTTCCATCCATGATAAATTTTTATCTACATAGATAAATAATAGAAGATAATTACATTATGATCAAAAGCAAGAACAAAACAGAAATGCTACAAAACAGAAGAACGACAATATATTCACTGAATCAAAATACAAATCAGTAAACAATTTTCTGATCACAGAAAGGAAAAGATCATGATAGAAAAACCAGACATCTAAACAAAAATATCATCATCATTATCACATTTCACTCCAACAAATAATAAACAGATAAACAAAAATATCATCATCATCATCAGTATCACCATTCACTCCAAACAGATAAACAAGAACTTCATCAATATCATCATCATCAAGTTAAAGAAATTGATAAATGAACCAATACATTAAAATAAACGTTAACAGGATTACCTGTAACGAAGTAAAAGACAGAAGGAAAATATGATGATTGAGTGAAAAGAAAACTTCATCCCGATGCAAAAATCTTGATCAAAAAAGTTCAGGAGAATCAAAAGGTGGTGATGGATCTTTGAAAAGTTCAGAAGAATGAAAAACACAAATACTTTAAGAACAAGAAGACAAAGGATATAAAGAATGAAATAAAGGATGTGACTAACATTAAATAGGAGAAGACTGAAACTAACGAACCGTCGAAAAGTGAAAGAGAGAGAAACTTTATCAAAGATATGATTTCCTCGAAACCGCCAACTGACAGAAACGTATGGAGAAAACTTATTGCTAGCGTGAAAATCGGGAAAAAGTAAAGCTAAACGTGGGAAGAGAATTTATTGCTAGCGTAGAATTCGAAAGGGTAACAATTATTTTTTCTTTTTTCAAATTTTTACTATATGTAAAAATTCAAAAGAAAACAAGAGCAAATTGTGAGGGTATTAAATCCCAAACTACATATGGTCTAATACATGGAAGGAGCATCAAATTATAATAAAATGAGAAACAATGAAATAAAGCTTTATAAGAAGTACTGAAACAGACAGCTTTGTTGCATGATCGACACATGAGCTGCGGGAAAGTATGACACACTGCTCGAAATAAATAACTTCATTGCATGACTGACACATAAGTTGCGGGAAAGACTGACATAGTAAAGGAAACTGACAAACATCGATGCATGAGAGACAAGTCTCAGCTGAACAGGTTGCGGAACAAAAAGAACTAAAGTATGACAAGACACTTCCAATGGACACATGTTAGACATGCCATGGTTCTAAGAACACCGCAAAGTTCATCCAAATCCAAAAAACAACAATTGAGTACAAATATGCTGAAGATTGTGCTTCCTTTTAAATTCCGCAAGGTTCATCGACCTAAAATAGAATTTTTGTTTGACCGCTTATTCTTAGAAGCTGGTTTGCCGGCTGCAACAGGTACATTTCAGACTTTGTTAAGTTGGAAGGTTGAACTCTTGAAATACCAGATTCATCCACCCCTTTCTACTTCATCACAGTATAGCGGGATGACTTCCTATTTAAAGGATGATCATCCTGATGAGAAGCATCACCAGTAACTTTGTTATCATTCTTTCCATCCATGATAAATTTTTATCTACATAGATAAATAAGAGAAGATAATTACATTATGATCAAAAGCAAGAACAAAACAGAAATGCTACAAAACAGAAGAACGACAATATATTCACTGAATCAAAATACAAATCAGTAAACAATTTTCTGATCACGGAAAGGAAAAGATCATGATAGAAAAACCAGACATCTAAACAAAAATATCATCATCATCATTATCACATTTCACTCCAACAAATAATAAACAGATAAACAAAAATATCATCATCATCATCAGTATCACCATTCACTCCAAACAGATAAACAAGAACTTCATCAACATCATCATCATCACCGATTACTCTGAAAGAATCAGTTAAAGAAATTGATAAATGAACCAATACATTAAAATAAACGTTAAGAGGATTACCTGTAACGAAGTAAAAGACAGAAGGAAAATATGATGATTGAGTGAAAAGAAAACTTCATCCCGATGTAAAAATCCTTGATCACAAAAGTTCAGGAGAATCAAAAGGTGGTGATGGATCTTTGAAAAGTTCAGAAGAATGAAAAACACAAAAACTTTAAAAACAAGAAGACAAAGGATATAAAGAATGAAATAAAGGATATGACTAACATTAAATAGGAGAAGACTGAAACTAACGAACCGTCGAAAAGTGAAAGAGAGAGAAACTTTATCAGAGATATGATTTCCTCGAAACCGCCAACTGACAAAAACATAGGGAGAGAAGTTACTGCTAGCGTGAAAATCGGAAAAAGTAAAGTTAAACGTGGGAAGAGAATTTATTGCTAGCGTATAAGTCGAAAGGGTAACAATTATTTTTTCTTTTTTAATTTTTTGCCATATGTCAAAATTCAAAAGAAAAAAAAGGAAAATTATGAGGGTATTAAATCCCAAACTACATGTGGTCCAATATTATGGAAGGAGCATCAGATTATAATAAAATGAGAAACACTAAAACAAAGCTTTATAAGAAGTACTGAAACGGACAGCTTCGCTGCATGATCGACACGTGAGATGCGAGAAAGTATGGCACACTGCTCGAAATATATAGCTTCGTTACATGACTGACACACAAGTTGCGGTAAAGTCTGACATAGTAAAGGAAACTGACAAACATCGATGGATGAGAGACACGTCTCAGCTGAACAGGTTGCGGAACAAAAAGAACTAAAGCATGTCAAGACATTTCTAATGGTCACATGTCTTACATGCCATGATTCTAAGAAGACCACAACATCCATCCAAATCAAAAAACAACAAGTTGAGTATAAATCCGCAGAAGAAGTGCGGGAGATCAAACGAAAAACTAAGGGAAATATGAAGTACACAAATCTAGTCTTGCGGGATTACACTTCGCTACAAAGATTGGATAAGAACAAATAGGTGGAAAACTTTATTAGAGTGACCCATAAAATTGACTATAAATACCAAACACTAAAATAGGAATACAGACTGGAAATTTTTTGGTTAGAATCGGACATTAGGAATAGGATCTAAACAAAGAGTTTAGGTATGGGACTTGTATAAATTTCAAGTTTAATTGTTCTTTGATTAACTTGACTTTAATTCTATTGCATAACTTCTTTCTATAACATACAAGAATGAATAAAAATGATACAAATCTTTACCACCTGTGGATGTAGACAACTTGATTATTAAACCATGTTATATACTTGTTATTATTTCTAACATGTTCTAAGTGTTAATATGTGTTGATTTCATTATAAGATATATAATTTTACTAGATTTCTAACTTTAATGGTTTTGTGATCCAAAGACCTAGATTTTTAATAATTACCGGATTGCGATAATTTGGAAATGGATATAATTCAATAATTTTTAGGGAAGAAATTAATAATAAAAGAAAATTATTTGGAAAAAAAAAAAGACATCACAACATTTTTTGTTCAAAATCTAATGCAACACCATTCAGTGCGTTTTACAGACCGAGTAAAAAATAGTTTGTACATCATTATTGAAATATCAATGCCGATAAAGCATTTAAGAGTAAAGTGAATAAAGTCTGCTCTGTATTTAGTAGGAGAAGAGAGTGTCAGTGTAAATTGTTGTCAATCAACAGATGATGAGCGAGCATATTAAAATCATAATTTCATTACCGATTGTCAACGTCATAAATGCAGCGTTACAACAAACCATATTGAAGACTGTTTTCTTAAAATAATAAGTTTTAATTGGCAAATGCATGAAGCATCATAAAGCATATTAATGACTATTTTCCTAAAATATGGTGTCTTAATTAACATCTTATCACTATTTAATTATTTAAAGGATCATTTTGGTTTCATGAATTGCAAAAACAAAATCACTTACGCGATGGAGTATTCAAATGTTAATCTTATTGTGTTTTTGGTCTTAATCCTTTTTATTCTTATCACTGGAACACAATTTATAAGTGGAGAAAAAGAAAGCATATCGAAAAGAGAGGAAGAAGAAGATAGAGAATTGGAAAAACAACTTAAAATTCTAAACAAACAGCCAAGTAAAACTATTACGGTAAGAGTTACATTGATTTTTCTCGTTTTCTTTTTAGGTTATTCTCATATTCTTTTTCTCTAACGTATTTTATCTTTATATTATGTATATTCTCAGACTAAATTTGGAGATACGATAGACTGTATAAACATTTATAAGCAACCGGCATTCGATCATCCACTACTCAAGGATCATAAGATTCAGATGGTCCCAAGCTCATCAATTCCAGAAGAAACGACTAGTGAAAATATTTCATCTATTTTTCAGGGTGTAAATATAGATAATGGGTTTCAAAACAAACGATGTCCATCAGGAACAATACCTATCCGCAGGACCAAGAAAGAAGACTTAGTTAATGCCCAATATCTTTTAGAGAAGGCCAACCCGATCCATACAAATGCTTATACTCTCTCGCCTATGAATCATCATGTAAGTTTTATATTCGACTAGATTTGTCCTCGTGCTACGCATCAGGCGTATTTAATTTTTTATAACATTTATTTTCCTTTCAAATTCGATGAAATTTTTTAATTTGGTGTGACGGGACCGTCGTGGCGGCTGATGTGAATTTTTCTTCTGTCTTTTTTTCTATTTTTTTTTCTTTTTTTAGTTTTTGTGGGTAGTCCCATAATCACATAAACAACGATTTTTCGATTTACGATGTTGTCACACCCATTGTAGATGACGTTTATACGGTACAATTAAGTATTGAGTGTAAACGAAGTAATTATCATAAATAAGAATCACTAAATTAGATTTACTGATGCATGTACATGTTTTATTTTTTGGAAGCATTTGTGCCCGTTTTTATGGTGTTACATATATAATCTCATTTCCTTTTTAAATATTCTTTTATAAATAGATTTCTTTTTAATACCATATATTAGGAAAAATCTTCATAATAGTCACAAAGATCTTATCTTATTCATTTGAGGATAGGTTCGGTTCTGTTTGGACACCATAGGAATCGAAACTGGTTCATAATGTTTCCTGTTCCGGGTTCAACATTAATTCCTAGTTTAAAATTAGGTAGATTCAGTTAAGTTATAGATATATTCTGATATCCCCGAAAGCTTGTTGGTTTGGATAGTTCTATTCATAGGATATTAAAATTGGTAATCCAATATAGAACCAGAACCGCATCAACCAGTTTTACATCGGCTCTGAGAAATTGGATACCAGGTAACACGACATTTTATCTTATTCATTAACCTAATTAGTAGAAGTCCTTAATTAAACTGTCAAGTTGGAGCCCTAATTAATACTATGATTATTGGTTAGTACTAGATTATATCAATTTTAAAAATATTCATACATAAAAATAGTAAATCGTACAAAAATATGGTCGAAAATAATAAAGGAGGATTGCAATAATAATAGGGGATACCAATATTTATATAAGACAAAACAACTCTAACAACTAGATTTTTGGATAGATATCCTTTTTTAATAATCGTGGAAAATTTAAATAAGATATTAATGTAGGGGTATTTTAATTAAGAACCCTTGTAGATTTTATTAACTTTTGTTATCTGTAGTTTATCTCAGTTGAAGAATTTAGCGATGGAAAAACATACTTCGGAGGCGCAGCTAAAATCAGTGTACATGGGCTTAAAATAGATAACAACCAATTCAGCACTGGACAAATCTGGATACAAAATGGTCCAACAGAAGAAATAAATAGCATTGAATCCGGATGGATGGTAAATCATTTTTTACTACTTTATAATTTATTTCAATTTACTTTTATTTATAATATTATTTTGCTTACATTCAGATATATCCTGCACTATTCGGTGATAATCGCTGTCGACTATTTGGTTATTGGACGGTAAATTTTGATCTTTAGCTATTCGTTTTTTAGCTAGCGTTAATCTAACATGTATGTATTTTTTTTTTCAATTGTACTTCGCATGCCATTCAAATAGAACCGTAAAATTGTTAGATACGGACAATAACGGCTCAAAACTTAATCTCAAATCCTTACCTATACCGACAAAAAGAATCTATATCCCAATTTATTATAATTGTAAGATAGTTACATAATGAGATTAATTCCTTGAGATTCAATCTCTATAAGAAAGGCTTCTATTAAATATAATTTATATATTTATTAATCACAGTCCATTTAACTTTAATTAGTTAAGTATGACTTTAATTTTAAGTTTGATATATTTTTATTATTATTCATAGCCCAAGAACTAGCTAAATTAATGAGTCACTGAATTAAAAAACCGGTGAATCAATGACCCATTTAAAAACGGTTTATATTTTGTTCTTTCAAAAGAATTTATGTTTAGTAATCAGACGAGTAATTTAACAACTAAAATAAAAAACCCATAGATAAAAAAGATTTTATTATTAGGGTTTTGGACTTTTAAATCTTAAATTTTTGTTTCAATTCACCTTGAATATTTTTGTGAATGAGATTTAACTTTTTTAATTCATCACATGGTTTCTTGATTAAATGTTAAAAGTTATTTGGTTGAGGTGATTTGTTTTAAAATAAAAGTTTCCTTGGGTTTAGTTTGGTTAGAAGAAAACAAGATATTTTTATGAAAAATCAACTCTATTTAATTCTTGGATCGTTTATCTTTTGGGTCAACTCGGCTAACTAGTTATGAACCTCCTACAAATTCACCTAATATATTTTGGGTTATGAAAGGCTATGATTAATAAATTAAGTTTTTTTTTATTCGTTATGAATAATATGAGTTATGGTTGATAAAAATATAGGCTATATTTAAAAGAAACCTTTAAAAAAATGTTTTTTCTTTGGTTACAGACCAAATTTTGTTGTTTGTAAGAATAATTTTGTTTTTGTTTTAATAATTAATCTTTTAAATTTAAATTATAGGCGGACGGTGGCAACCAAACAGGCTGCTTCAATGTTCTTTGTTCTGGTTTTGTTCAAGTTAGTAGTGAGATATCTCTTGGTGCAGTTATGGAACAAGTATCGATCTATGGAAAAATTACATTGGCACTGCCTCTCACAATATACCGGGTAAGTGCATTTAAGAAGTTTCATATATAGAAAATTTGTAACAACTGACATAAATATATTGATAGGACTCACAAACTGGTAACTGGTGGTTGATCACTACCAAGACTATCGGATATTGGCCAAATGAAATCTTTACACATTTAGCAAACAATGCTTCAACTATACGATATGGAGGGATAGCAGGGGCAAAACCTCAAACACCAACTCCGCCAATGGGAAATGGATATTTACCTCGTCTTGACGATTATTTAAGGACAGCCGTTATCGTAAAAATGAAGTACGTTAACGAAAAAGGACAATTTGTTGGCATAAACACAGTTGGAGTACAAACCAAACATGATACGAATTTGGATTGCTATAATGGTTTGTTCGCTGGTGATATAGGAGGGAAGCTTGGGATTACGATGGCATTTGGGGGACCTGGTGGTATGTGCCCCTAGAACATTAATGCCGACGGAATAATATCTGAGTTTGTAATTTCTTGTAGTGGGATAATCTTGATTATTTCAAGTGATTTTTTTTCCTTCGGATAACCAGAACTTTGCTTAGTTCCTTGTTCTTTAAATACTGGTGAATCAAATTAGATTTTTGTTCAAATTTCTACTTACCATAATGGTTTGGTTTTTATTATTACTAAAATATAACGTGTGCCATAATGGTAGAGTGGCAGAGGATATAAAAATTAATTTATTATTTAATTAAAAATAATATTATATATATATATATATATATATATTCTATAAATAACATTATGTAGAAAAAAAAGTATAAAAGAGTGGCTTAAGAGTTATAGTTAGGACTTAGGAGTAATAAGTCTTCAAATTTTATTAGGAAGAATGTTTTTAGAAAAATCTAGAATAATGTTCACTCATATTCATATATCCTCTAACAGCATCTACAATGGTGTTCGGATATATATCTCATATACACATAAATTTAAAATATATTATATTCGCATGATCCATAAAATTAAAGTTCTGATTAAAATATTTTTGTGTTTGGATATGTGTGTTAGATAAAAATAAAATAAGTTAGATTTTATTAACATGACCCATAAATAATGGTTTAAAGATATTTAAAAATTAAAAATTAATGACATGATTTGGATTAGAGTTTCTGAATCATTCATACTCACACCGCCAACTAACTTTAAAAGTTTTATTAATTAGAATATCCAAAATCCTATGTGTCATAAGTATTTTTCAAAACCCGAATTACATTGAAGATGCTCTAATGTATCCTCTAGTTCTAGAGATTCCCTTGGAGGGTGTAAACATCCAGTCATCAAATCTAAGATTATTAATTACACATCACAGTCATAAAAATCTAAGATTATTAATTATGATATTAAATATTTAAGTTTTAAATCAATGGTTTAGAATGTTTTTAGCATTTTATGGTTCGAGATGAATTTTCTTTCACTTCTTCTATTTAAGATATTTTTTATTCCTATCCCTAAAAAATAATTACACATAAGATGCACACCAAGTTACCATTGAAGATGCTTTTAGAGGATATACGAGAGGGAAAGTGAAACTCCACATAGGAAATACTTTCATTTTTTCTAAAATCTTTCTCTAACCCTAACTTATTCAATTAATGTGTGGATGATGTGTCATAGATTTGATTAGACATCCTCTATATGAATGTCAAGTTCTAGACATTCACCTAAATGATGTTTTCCCCTCCAAATTTTCATTTAGTAAAATAAATTTAAAAATAAAAATGGAAATGATTTTAATCAAGGGTTAATTTATGTTTAGTACTCAGGTTTTGACCAGTTTTAATCTTTGGCCTATTTTTTTTTTAATGATAGGGCTTGATACCTGGTCTAAATGTTTCCCCATATTGACTTAGTTAAGAAATGACGGTACTACAAGAAAAATGGGCTTTACCAAACTACACTAAAAGAGTTGCTACAAGTCGTGTTTCAATGGCTGAAGACCTCTTGCAATTACATAGAAAAGGAAATGCCTATCTGCTAAAGACTATGTGGCTATCGACCTTTACCTACATAGATGTTCGTATAAACGTCTTGCAACAACGTTGAAGCACTAAGAGTTTTAGCCGGCATAAATTTTTGGTAACTACCCGACCATCGTTGGTGGAGCATATAAGCACTAGTTACTGAAATAATTAGCCCATAAAAATATTTGTTGCTGAAGGCTAATACACTGTTAGTAGAAATGGCCATCTATAAAATAATGTCAGTTGCTAGAGAAGAACCCACTGGATTTGAGTTGCTACAGTTGTTGGTTAAGAATTATAGTCATTTAATGTTTCAATGGTTAAGAGTTTTCTCCACTAGCTTTAAGTTGCTTAAGATTTTAAGCTTATGTAGAAAAATTTCAACTGCTTTATTTTGTTGATTAAGAGGTTTTCAAACTAGTTAATAGTTGATTGTCGAGTTGGTGAAGGGGTTTTACAATAACATTTTGGTTGATTAAGATTTGCAAGTCGCTAGCTTTTTGGTTGGTGAGGTGTTAGGTCTACGGTTGTGAATTGGTTTCAAGCTCTACCCACATATGATCTAGTTGTTGGTGTAGTAGGCTAAGAGTTTAACCAATAGAAATTCTGTTGATAAAGGGTTCAAGCCTTTTTTGACTGAAGGATTAAACCACACTACAAGAAAAATGGGATTTACCAACTAAACTAAAAGAGTTTTTATAGGTCGTGTTTCAGTGGGTAGAGACCTCTGACAATTACATAGCAACAAAAACGCCTCGCTGCTAAATACTATGTGGTTAGGTACCTTTACCAATATAAATGTTGGTATAAATGTCTTGCAACTATGGTGAAGCACTAAGAGTTTTAGCTGACAAAAATTTTCTGTAACTACCCAACCGTCGATGGTTAAGAGTTTCCTCTGCTAGATTTTAGTTGCTTCTCTAGAAGAATTTCAGTTGCTTTTGTTCGGTTGGTAAAAAGGTTTTCCAACAACTTTTTAATTGATCGTTCAGTTGGTAAATGATGTGGTTGTAGACAATGGTAAATAAAGATTCGTTCAAGACTCGTGAAGATTTGATTTTTAAACTAATGTTTGATCTAAAAATAAAGAAAATTAAATTGAAAGTGATGTCAATAAGATTAAAATCAACCAAGACTCTGGATTACCAATACTATTCATGATTGAATTGAATTACCAAGATTTCTAAGACTCTAGTTATCTTTAAGTCCTCTTTTATCTCAACTCACTAATAATCAGACAAATTTTCAAATTTTACTTGTAAACATTAAGCATAGGTCATCAAAAAATTTAACAAAGCATAACCTATCAAAATCAATGACAAATAATGACAAATATGTTCGAATTAAAGCTCTACAAAAAAAGTGATTAAGTGAATTAAAAATTAAAACTAAAGTAAATAGAATAATTAAAATAATATATTATTCATCAATCATGTGTAAGTATCTTCCTCCATTGTGTTGGTTAAGTAAGAATTAGCTCATCATATTGAAAACATGCTCTAAATATTTATTCATGACTCAAAAAGGTGTTTACAAGAAGAAAAATAATTAACACAGAGAATTGAGACGTTTATAAAAATTACAGATGGTGCTTTCTCTGTCGTTGAATGGTACAAAAAAAGTCACGAATTTTTTTACGAAGTTGTGCTTAGTTTTTACGACGAAGTTCTTCTTTTTCTTCACCAGCAACAGAAAGTTTCATAATTCTTTCTGCAACTCTCTGTGTTGCTCTGTCTCTCCTCCAACCTCTCGATAACCCTCTGTTAGCCTCCCAACACTCTATTTATACGAGAACAATTCCAAATCTTCTTCAAATCATCTCGGTAGATCTTCCCATTTAATAAAAAATTATCTCGATGTGTTATTTTCTTCTTTGAATCTTTTATTTTTGTTTTAATTCAAGGATAAGATTTTGTTTCCAATATGCTCGATGATATCAACTCAGAGAATATCTTCCTTGTTTATAAATCATATCAAATCTGCCGAGAAGTGATAAAATATTTCCCTTTCCTTTATTCACGTGAACCTGTTTTTAACAAGAGTTTAGTATTCGATTTACTTTTTAATCACGTCAAACATCCTTATTAAGACAAGATATCTTGTCTCAAGGAATTCCATGATTACAGAAACTTCTCAGATTCCTCTCTCAAAACATCCCGCCAATTTTGTTTTGAATTCAATTAGGTGGGTGCCTTTATCCAACTTGTCGATGCATTTATCAATTCTTCTGGGGTGCCCTTATCCAAAACGAAGGTGCCTTCATCATTTTTTTCGCCAATTTCTCCATGATTATTCATTCTTCCAAAAATAGCTAAAAACACAATAAATAGCAACATTAGTACAAAAATTGAGAAATAACAATATACAAATTGTGAACAAATCAGACACATAAATATATCTATCAGTGAAGGGGTTCTCCAATAACGCTTTGGTTGATTAAGATTTCTATCCGCTAGGTTTTTGGTTGGTTAAAAGTGTTAGGTCTACGTTGGTAAAAAGCTTTATCCACATATGATCTAGTAGTTTTCGGTATTGTTGGTGCAATTGGCTAACAATTTAACCAATGGAGATTGTGCTGATAAAGGGTTCAAGCCTTTATAATTGTTGTGCTGACTGAAGGATTAAACCAGTGGAATCTCTACTGCTCAAAGCCTCAGCCCACAAATCTAGTTACTTAACAATTGGCATTGAATTAAAGAACCTATATAATTTCAAGAAAAATAAAATAAAAGAAGATTTCATTGCCATTAAGATCCAAAATATTTCTAAAATCTTATCGGCCTTTGATAACATCCAAACTTTACATCCCAAAATAATAACCCTTAAATTTTTTTTGTAAGTACATCCTAAAATAAAAACTAGTCAAGAACTTCCGAGTAAAGACTTTGCGTGCATTTCGTATTTCAATTACATGCTACTTCAAATCCTTCCATTTCATCAAATGCTTTAATACCTGATAAATTATCACAGCTTGATAAAGAATAAAACTCTATCAACAGGATCCAATGTAAGGACTTGACTCATTCGGGCTTTGCTTCATCAGACACAACAAGAACCAATGCTTAAGACCGGCAACAACCACACTGGTTAAAACCAGCAAGTATTCCACACTCATATCAACAACATCAAGTTAACTTCTACGTAAAACAACAAATAACTTTACAGTTTTGACCAAATTAAGACTTGAAATGAACAACTTCAATTCAAGAACGACTATCACAGTTCAAAGCTTATATGAATGTAAACTTGTACACATATACGATGCGTTTTGTGTACTAGTGACATAAGTTACAGAGATACTGAGACTAAATCATTTAACCAAGCAAGTACTAATTTTTTTTAAAGAAATATAAAACGAAAACAAGACTTTCATAAATGATTTCAACTCAAGAAAACAAAATCATAGTTGAAATGTTAACGACAAAAAAAAGATATGCTTTAAAGGCAAAACGCTAAAAACAGATGTTTTTTTCTGTAGATTATGTTAAATGTCAAAAACCCATTGTTGATAGAATTGAAGATCTACGATCAATGGACTCCACTAGATTTGTAGTGGGGTTCTTGTAGTTTTAGGTTTTATGTAGGCCTACTATTTTCTAAAAGAATAAGAATGGAAGAGCGAACTTCAAAATATGAATTTTAAAATAAAACGAAAAATAAACCATTTTTAAATGTTTCATGTAGTTGATGCAACTGGGACTCTCAAATCGAATTCAAACTAAATAATGTTTAGGTTTGCTTTGAAAAACACATAAAAAATGATAATCTCTTGACGTGTTTTTCGTGGTCCTGGCCAATCTAATAAGATCCTATTTGAGTTTTTCTATGACTACTTTACGCTTTTTGTAGCTAGGAAGCTACAAATTCAAACAATATATCAATACTGGTAATGCTAAAATAAAACTTAGATGAATGAGTAATCCAATCAAGCACATACCTAAATCTCTCTCAAAGCCTCAATAAGATTTGGTGTAAGACTTTCAAGTACACCAAAATGTTGTCAAGCCGAAATCTTAAAGTTTCATGTGAATACAAAATAAAAAAAAATCAGCACGAAAAAACCCAATTATCCAACGAGGAACTGATTTTTCTTCTTTGAAAAAACTGAACTTTGAAGCATTAGCAAGTCCAGCATAATCTTCTGCGGTCAAAGATTTAAAATCATCAAAAAAAAACCCATAAACAACCGAGCAGTTCAAAACCTATTTAAACAAAATCAAATTTCTTAACAAATATTAAAAGTTCCAACAAAGCCTAAAGTGGAAGAAACTCATCTTGGATGGGAGAATCGAGAGGAAAATCGAGATAATCTTTGAAGAAAAGAAATGGTTTTATTCTTTATTAACAAAACCAATCATCGGATCTACTATCCTAGTTGAATTGGGATGCATCTAGTAGATCAAATGACTTTACTATTAATGAGAAGTTGTAGTCGTAGTTGTTGGGAGTGAACTGAAGAATCATCTAGTAGATCTGGTGAGTGAAGAAGGTAGCCGCAGTTAGAGAGAGAAAGAAAAAGAAAATAGAATGAGAACGAGAAACTGAAGGGAAAAATAATCTTAGGGTTTTGTATAAAAAATTTAAACGGTGGATAAGGATGGTGATACGAGTCCCAAAAATCTTTGGACAGTTGGAGATTTTTTTTAGGATCCTCATACGGATTAAGAAAAGTATGTGAAAAATATATGTGATTTTTTTTGTGCTAAAACAAAATCGTGCATTCAATTTATTTATCAACCTTCGATACGATAAAAATCCAAAGAATATTATATAATATAGAATAATTGTAATTGATGTTCGAGTATATATAAGAATGAATAAGAAATATGATAAATGAATTCGATAGATATCGTTGAATTTCGGCTAGACAAAGTTTTGAAGTACAATGATGGTAGATTTAGAGTATGCCAATAGCCTTCCGCTGCGAATATTCATTTGGAAGGAGATTTCATTAACCAAAACTTTTATTTATTTCGATTCTTCCGCGGGTTCTTATTTTTCCGAGAGATACAGAGAGCCTGAAAGAGAGAAGGGGAATTTAATTGAGAGAAAAACATTTTAGGGTTTTTGAAGAAAAATTGTACGGTACATGTTGGTTCAAGGTCATACGGGTTATGAAACGTCTGATAGTTGGCTTGACATTTTCACACGGATTAAGACAGGTGTGTGGAAACCATATAGCTAACTCGTAATAAAATAGGTTGTCGACTAGACACAAATTTAAATAATGTATATAGATGATAATAAACCAGAAGAATTAATCTCGATTTTCGACTAGAAAAAAAATCCAAAAAAATGCATGTATATGGATGAGAATGAATCGAAAGAATGATAATTGAATCGGAGAATTATTTATTGATTTTCGTTTATATAAAAGCCCTTTGTTGATTCATGCTATTATATTTAGAGTTTTTGTCTAGATTTCGATTAGTCTGAAAGGTCGTGAAACAAAATTTTATTCACATTGGTAGATCTACAGTTTCAATACAGATTTCAATTAGTCATAGAGGTGAATGAAGTAGATTTTGGTTCGCGCTAGTAGATTCAAAGTTCCTGCATAAATTCATGAAGAAGATTTTGGTTCACATTGGTTGATTTAGAGTTCCAATGTAGACTTTGATCAGTTAGAGTGGTCATGAAGCAGATTTAGAGTTTCGATATGGATTTTGATTAATCGTAGAGGTCAGTGAAGTGGATTTTGGTTCACATTGGTAGATTTATAGTTCTGATTTATATTTCGGTTAGTTAGACAAATCAATAAAGTAGATTTTAGTTTACCCTGTATTTTGAGTTCCTTTGTAGATTTTGATTAGTCTGAGAGGTCATGAAGCATATTATAGTTCACATTCGTAGATTTAAAGTTCCAATGTAGATTTCAAATTGTCTGAGAGGCCAATGGAGTAGATTTTGGTACATGCTAGTTGATGTAATTTTAATAGTGGTAAATAAGGTGATCGTTTCTCGAACTTGTGAAGGTAATGATTTTAGAAAATATTTTATGTAATCTAAACTAATAAAAATCAGGAAAATAAACTAGAGAAGATTTTTAGAAAATATGGAGAAAACTAGGAATCAAGATTCAGTTATTTCTAACAATTTATGTGATTAATCATGCAATTCTTTTAAATAAATTAAGCTCAAATATTGCCAAAATAGGTTTTTATGCAAACAAGTAGAGGTAAATCACAAGTATGGGACATCAGAGGTTGTCAACCCAGCATGACCCATCAAACAAAAACACCACTACTGAATGAAAACCGTTTTTCTATTTCGAAACTATGCAATTTTAACAAGTAAAGAATTGTAAATAATTAATTAAAAATAGACTTACCACATAAAATTGAGAGAAAAACCTCCTCCATCATCCCAGTAAATATACTTAGCTCATGGTGAAGAAAACTTGCTCAAAAGATCTTTTCATTGCTCAAAATATTGATTACAAGGTTGAATAACGGTGCAACAGCTGAACAGACGCGTTTATAAGTGTTACAGAACAAGGTTCAGCCGTTGCAAAAGGCTAAGGCAAAGAAAAGGGAAAGGGAATTCAAAACTATAAGCAACAGAACAGCAACACTTTATAAGTGTTGCTGTGTCTTCTTCTCCGATGGAGTTGATGAAGAACAGCCGGACTCGGTGACAGCAGCAGTGGCCGGATCGGTCCAGTTTCCGGCCACAATTCCGGCAACTCCGAAAAGTGATTTCTAAGCTCTCCCCCCCGTTCTTCTTGGCTTCTCTTGGTATATATAGGCTCTAGGGATCCTTGTGAGTCTTCTAAACCTAATAGAACTCCTTAAAACACTCCCAAATTCATCCGAATCCGAATCAAAGTATAATACCCTTTTTCCGGCGAAACTCGGATTTGGAGCTATTTTTCCGGCGTAAACCTCTAATTCTTCACGTGTTTAGTCTTTTATTGGTCCCATCTATCTTGTGTATCAATTTGAGCCGAAAATATGCAAGTTTAATCGTGAATCAAAGTGTGCAGTTCTTTTGCAGCAGTTCCCGTCCCGATCCCGTGCTGATTGACTCGGTCAACACGGGTTGACCGATTTGACTCGGGTTTGACCCGATTTGTCCGAGTTGACTCGAGGGTACCCCTTATCCACTTCTAGGGTGCCAAATAGCACTTGTCCTTGGGTGCCTTTATCACTTTTTGAGCCAATTTTTCCACAAATCTTTATTCTTCTAATGTACCTACAAAAGCATAAAAACACGTAATATTTGCAAAGTCGAATACTAACTTAATAGAAACTAAGGTACAATTTAGACACTAAAATGTGTCTATCACTAGTGGACATAGAGTTTCAATGTAGATTTCGATTAGTCTGAGATGTCATAAATCGGATTTAAAGTTCCGGTGTAGATTTTGAATAATCAGAGAGGTCAATAAGGTATATTTTTGTTCACACTAGTAAATTGGAGTTCCAATGTAGATTTCAATTAGTCTGAGAGGTGATGAAGTATATTTTGGTTTGTATTGGTAGATTTAGAGTTCTTATGTTGATTTCGATTAGTTGGAGTGATGTGGTTTAGAAAGTGGTAAATAAAGGTTCGATTCTCGAACTTGTGAAGGTGATGATTTTAGAAAATAATGATTTAAACTAACTCTAGAAAATTCCAGGAGTAAGAAAAAGACTAAATAACCTAACTATGATTTTTAAATAATTTTAAACGTACCAGGAATCAAGAATCAGGTAATTCTAACAACCTATGTGATTAATCAGATAATTCTTTTTAATTTAATTGAAGCCCAAATAATTGCCAAAATTGGTTTTGTTATGCTAACAAACAGAGGTAAATCACAAGCATGGATTATCAAAATTAATTAACTAAGCATAATCCATCAAGCAAAAGCACAACTGTTGAAAGAAAACCGTTTTTACTATTCAAAACTATGCAATTTTAATGATAAAAGAATTATAAATAATTATTAGAAAATAATTAAATCACATAAAATTGAGAAAATTACCTTATCCATCATCCCAGTAAATAGACTTAGCTCATGGTGAAGAAAACTTGCTCAAAAGTTGATTTCATTGCTCAAAATATTGATTACAAGGTTGAATAACGCTGTAACAGCTGATTTGATACGCTTATAAGCGTTACAGAAGAGGGTTCAGCTGTTACAGAAAAGTTTAAGCAACAAATGGTTTGAAGCAATAGACGACAGGAAAATTCAAATCAGCAACACATATAAATGTTACTGAGTCTTCTTCTCCGGCAGTGATGGATGAAGAACACGCCGGCCGGTGCAGCAGCAGCTCGTCGGCGGTGACGGAATATTGACCGGAAATCTCTAAACTCTTCTCTAAGCTTTTGTGTTCGATTCTCTTGGCTTCTCTTGGTATTTATAGATAGTAGAAACCCTATAGAGAGTTCTAAACCTAATAGAACTCTCTAGAACAGCCCACAAATCCCATTCCTAATCGAAATCAAATTCCGGCCATGTTCATGATTTTTCAACTGATTTCACGGGATCTTTTTGCTGTTTCTCGATTGTTCTAACTTGTGTGGGTTATCTACTATCATTTGGAACAATCTGGAAGCAAAAGAAACCAAATTTTACGTTGGATTTGTGCTGCCAGTGAAACAGACGAGTCCGATGAGTCGACCCGTGACTCGGCCCGATCCAGCTCGCTGGGCTGACCCGCTGGGTTGACCCGATGGGTTGACCCGATCCAGGGGTGCCCCAATCCAAAGTGTGGGTGCCTTGATCCATTTTCCCGGGTGCTTTGAACACTTTTTGAGCCAATTTTTCCACAAATCTTTATTCTTCTAATGTACCTACAAAAGCAATAAAACACGTAATAGACACAAAATCGAATACTAACTCACTAGAAATTAAGGTGCAAATTAGACACTAAAATGTGTCTATCATGGAGTAGTCAAAAAGCATATTTGGAGTTATGATGTGGATTTAAATTAATCAGAGAGATCAATGATGTACGTTTTGGTTCATGCTAGTAGATTTAGAGTTCATGAGTAGATATTTATTAGTCTGAGAGTAACGAATAAATTTAGAGTTCTTCTATAGATTTTGATTAATCGTAAAAATCAATGCAGTATATTTTGTTCAACTTAGTAGATTTAGAGTTCCTAGTAGTTTTTAATTAGTCTGAGAGGTTATGAAGCGAATTTAAAATTCCAACGTAGATTTTGGTTCGCACTAGTAGATTTAGATTAATTTCACCCAATTCCCTCGAGCCAAATTCACTAGTTTCACCCAATACCTCGGTCTTACTCAATTTCGCTCGTTTTCTATAAATTTCTCTAAACACCCCTCAATCTCATTCAATTAACCACTATATTTATCGATCTCACATGTTATCTATCAATTGAACCTAATATCATTCAACATCACTTTCATCCCCTCGCCTTGTTCTCTCTTAGAAACTAAATATGTATTGAATTTAATCACCTAATCCACACAAAATATATCAACCAGGATTTGCATGTTGATTATTCGGCGAATAGTATAGCCTATAAGACAATGCCCATCAATTTAATATAGTCTCTATCAGTTTCAACAGATGTCATACAAAAATACTCAATATCCATCAATTTCACCCGCCATTCATCGATTTCACTGAATGTCCATCGATCTTACCCAATATTGCTCGACCTCACTCAATTTCACTCGGATTACATACATCGTACTTTTCTTGTTTTCAAGCTCATTAGATTAACTTTAGTACGATAGCGATACTATTACTTTAAGGTATGTATATATATATGTTAATAGTCCATTTTGTGGATTAACGCTGCCAAAATCATACATCTAGAAATACTTTTAGCAAATTCCTATGTATTGATGGAAACACAATTAAACTTCTGAGGGTAGTATAAGAAGGATGTCACACATTAATTATAAGTATATGCATTTACAATTAAATACCCGAAGGTTGATCCCCCTTTTACCATCCCTTATACGAAGAAACACGAGAAAAACACGAGACAAAGACCAAGTTAATATTGGGGTGGTCTCGATCAAATTAATAGACATGAAAATATTTTCTGGTCATGGGATGAATAATAAAAGGTAACTATGGTAAATTAGTTAAATAATTATTAAAAAATCAATTATAAATAATAATATAAAAACCAGCTAAGTCAAGGGAAATTGTTGCCGGTCAAATGTTGGTCCAGGTACCAACCCTTAATTTTGGAGCAACTGGGTACCAAATTAAACTAAGATTCTCTTGTTGACTCTATACGAGTACATAGATAGTAAGCAAAGTACAAATTAGACATCTCTACTTTGTATAGAGGAGATGATGTATAATTAGGTACTTAAAAATTATGCTTGAATCGGAGCTTATCTAGTATATGTATATTTTGTAGTTTTCAAATCATGGTGGAATTTAAAGGCCATGCCAATTGTAACACCCGCAATTTTTGCATGACGCTTACTCATGGACGCATCATGGCCTGGTTTGAAGCTTCATCCTAAGCTTATAAAGCTTACCCATATATACATTAGGGTGCGAATGCCTTGACCTCGAATAATAGTGTTAAGGCCCTAGTACGCGTGATGCGTATTCGAGGAGGAATGATAGTGCTAAGGCACTATTATGCTGTGATGCATGATCCAGTGTATCACTAAGCCGAAGTTGCATAAGTTGGAGCATCATAGTACTAAGGAACTATTATGCCGTGATGCACGATCCAATGCATCACTAAGCCAAATACATCACTAAGCCGAAGTTGCATAAGTTGGAGCATCATAGTGCTAAGGCACTATTATGCCGTGATGCATGATCCAATGCATCACTAAGCCGAAGTTGCATAAGTTGGAGCATCATAGTGCTAAGACACTATTATGCTGTGATGCATGATCCAATGCATCACTAAGCCGAAGTTGCATAAGTTGGAGCATCATAGTGCTAAGGAACTATTATGCATTGATGCATGATCCAATGCATCACTAAATTAAAGTTGCATAAGTTGGAGCATCATATTGCTAAGGCACTATTATGCCGTGATGCATGATCCAAATCATCACTAAGCCGAAGTTGCATAAGTTGGAGCATCATAGTGCTAAGGCACTATTATGACCTGACGCATGACCCAATGCACCATCGAGCCGAAGTTGCAGAAGTGAGATCATCATAGTGCTAAGGCACTATTATGTCGTGATGCATGATCCAATGCATCACCGATCCAAGAATGCTCGGCTTTGGAAAGAAATCTTCATTTTCGGCCTTGCAGTCGATGGATGACCCTTACCTTTCAAATATTTATTTGTGGAAATGTAAATAAAACATATATAGGGAGGGAGCTTTTCTTGAATGTACATGAGCGGTAATGCACATATAAATGTGATGTAGCCTAGACGATGGAACATACTTGATGCTCATCAGCGTGTTAAATTGTAGCTTACCCGAGAATGCTTCGCTTTGCTTTGGCGAGAAATCTTAATTTGCGTCCTTGCAGTCGATTGATGACCCCTACGTTTCTAATCTTTGTTTGTAAAAATACGAATAAAACATATATAGGGAGGGAGATCTGTTGGAATGTGCATGAGAGGTAATGCACATATAGATGTGCGAAGTGGCCAATACGTTGGAGCATACTTGATGCATAGGCATCAATATGCTTGTAGCTTCGCCGATGAAGCTTGAATGTACATGAGGGGGTAATGCAAATGTAGATATGCGAAGTAGCCTATATGTTGGAGCATACTTGACGCATAAGCAGCAATATGCTGGTAGCTTAGCCGATGAAGCTTGAATTATACAAAAGCATCTTTCGATCGTGCTACGTACTTGAGAATGCATATTTGCATAATAAATAGCAATAGTTATGCACAAGCTAGCGCATACCTTGCGAAAGCCCTCTTGCCTACACGAACTAGGCTTTGCTTGGCCTTTGGCCTTACGATGAAGTTGAAATCGAAGTTGGCTTTGCCTTAATAAGCTTAAGTTGCTTGTCCCTTTCGAATTGACCCTTTGATGAACTACGGTCATGCTTGATCCCATCAAGGTACGGGTTAGGTACGTAGGCAGTCGCAATGCAATGCATTGAGTTGCAGCACCTTGTCGCTCATATCGTCTAATTTGAGAGATGATCGTGACATTTTGGTAACTCATATCATCTGGCTCGGCAATGCTAAGCAAGACATGATTATTGCCAGACGTGATGGGATAGTTGCAATTCCATTTGATGGATTGTTCATACTTTCTTAGAACCGTCGCGGCATGGAATGGCACGTGCCTGGATGTTGCACCCTTGGCAAGAACAAGATAAGTGCAGGCTCCAGCGCATGGTCGAAACAGAATTGATGAAGCGAAAGATTAGGTTTAAAGTTGCCTAGGCGTTGGTCCAAGGCATGAGTTAGGCTTGGAAAATGATTGAAATTATGTGATGCTTTCCAAAGGCATCCCCCTTAGCTTGTTTAGCCTTCAACCTTTGGTAAAATGAGGATAAGTTGGAATGGTATGCTAGTCAAAGGCATTCACCATGAGCTTTAATGGCATTGCACCCTTTGTAGGTCAAGGTTGAGTTGGAACGATATGGAGACTATGATATGAGTATCATGCTTGTAAAGCATGTTTGAAAGGGAAAATATACCTGGAACGGTATAAACGTAGCTTAAACGATGTGGGAACTACGTTTCGAGTATAATACTGACAAGGCATGCTTGGAAAACAAAAATTTACCTGCACTTTCCAGCGAGAAGTTAAGCTATAAGGTCCGGTCACTCTCTTTAAATCACGCATCGGGGAGTTCTGGCCTGCCCAGCGCAACGCACTGGAGGCGGATTTTCTGGTACGTGCCACCAACGATTCGATGGTTGGTATATATGTCTACCAACATATTGTTTAATTGGCTACCTGTCGTGGGTAGAAATATTTGGTTACGGGTGTACTTTTTAGTTGCCATACCATGGTGACTGAAGATTAACAACCATACCAATGATTTGATGGTTGGTATAGGTGTCAAACAACAAACTATTTGGTGGGAAACTACAGTGGCTAGAAGTATTTAGCTTCTATTATACTTTATAGTTGGGAAACCAAAGTGGCCGAACACTACTAACAAAGCCAAAAATTAGATAGTTAGTGCAGGTGTCTACCATCATATTATTTTGGTGGCTTAAACTAGTTGCTAGAATTATATAACTTCTAATTTTTAGTTGTAAAATCCTTGTGGCTGATCACTACTAGCAACACCAGCTATCGAAAAGTTGGTAGAGGTGTCTACCAACATATCTACTTGGTGGATAAACCTAGTGGCTGAGAGTATATAGTTTCTAATGTACTTTTGAGTTGCTAAATTACGGTCACTGGAAGCTATTAGCTGCATGTATGATATTTTTAATTGCTAAAGAAATGCTACTAAAAGGTTCCACCAATCATAGTTGTTGAAAACTGGTGGCTAAAGGTTTCTGGCAATTAAGTTTGTTTTCGATTGCAAGAAATGATTGTTAAAGAGATCCACCAACTGCAGTTAGTAAGAAATTAAAATAGTTGCTAAAGACAAGTTTTCTTATAGTGCATGTTTAAATATTGACTTGAATACTTATTTTGTTTGCACCTTTTAGATAGTGAAAGATTCTCTAAGAGAACCCTAAAAAAGCATAAATTTGTTCTACAACCCCATACCAAAACCAGTTCAGTCCTCTTTTTCATGACAGAAACTGCCATGGCTATTTTGGAAAATTTGTTAAAACTTAAATAGAGCTCTCGAAACCAGTGAATTTTCGAATAAGCTTAAAAGATGGGTGCTACCCGATTATCAGTTCACAACGGGGTTGATAATTAAAGATTACAAAATATGGATTGATAAACGTGATTCGATGATGATTTTTAGTTTGAATTGGTTTCTATCTCTAGTGTGCATCACTGAGCGTAGCGGGGTTGTTAGAAGATTTGGGTTAAAACTGGAAATGGAGTGTTGGCTGTTTTCAGTGGTTACTGATGTGGAGAAAATGATGTAGAGACAACCACCCTCAACATAAATTTTGCCAAAACCCTAAAACCAAAAGGGCATCTCCACTTCCTTGTTGTGAAATCAGAATCAACTCACAAAAACCCCAAATTTATATTTTATTGTTGGTGAACCCTAATTTCAATCCACTGATAGAAATCCCTAAGATTTAAGACCATAACATATGTTCATCCTGATCTGACAATGATTTCCTATTCATTCCCTATAATCATTTAAACATAATCACAAACATAATTTACCATCTTCTCTAACAACAACAATTTCTCAATCTCACCCATCTCTCTCGTTGCTGCAAACCCATCGTTCATCTCTAATAGAAACTCACAAATGCCAAATTTCTTCAACGGAATTCCATCGACCATAAACCTTCTCTCATCCTTCTTATAGATCCTTGATGATGATTGATGGTGATGATGACCTTTGATGATCTTCGGTGACTTGAGAGTGTCTGGTTGTTGGTGTTGTTTAATGGTAAAGCAAGGGAAAATTTCAAGCAAGTCAGAAAATGAGATTAAATCGTTTAGAAGATATCCATGGAGAAATTATACTCAAACAAAAAACCCTAGAATTTGAAGATGTAGGTTAGAGTTGGGGATGTAATAAAGATAAATCATTATTTGAAAGAGGTGCAAACAAAATAAATCAAGTCAATATTTAAACACGTCATCACTTAGCGAAGTCAATATGGGTCAACGTTTAACATTGGACAAATGTTAGACCAAAGACTAAAACTGGTCAAGACCTGAGTACTAAACATCAATTAACCCTTTAATCAATCATTAAATGACACATATGTAAAGATTTTTTTTAAAATTTATGGGTTGGAGATGTTTATTTTCTATTCGTGTATTTAGACAATTTGTAACCATATATATAGGTTATAATTCTAGAGGATATCTTGTATGGGGTGCCAGATATGAAACACTTACATTTACCATTGGAGAAACTCTTAGGAGTCATAGGTATCAAGTTCAAATGTTGAAATGTGTTCGCCTTGCTACAATCCAATCTTGGTTAGACAATTTTATTGCTTTAAAATAGGTAGTTGTTTTTATTTCCCAAAAAAAATATCTAATGATATTCTCTTTTTTCACCCTACAAAACATCTCAAGAAATTTATTTTTCTAATAGAAGTAATTGTGTGAGAATATGAGACCAAAAAAATCCATGACAAACTTGATGAAAAGACAAACACTATTTTCATTAGGTGATATTATGATAGGGTTAATTGGACATTGGTACTCAAGTTTTCTCCAGATTTAATCTTGAGGACAGCGTGTTGAACACGTGACTCACTCAGTTTTCCAAAGTTTTGCCATGTTGTTGTCGCAGAGATCTGGGGAGCTTATCCGTTTCGTCAAACCGATCACTTCCAATACAAAAGAGCTAAGTATCAATAACTTTTGTTTATTTGAATTTTCTTCATTTTGATTATTGCGCCCAACAATCTTAAGACACTACTTATATAGTAATATTCATAAAAGAATGATCGATTTGTGAATCATTGATATTATATTGGAAAACTAAGGATGTTAATTGTGAAGTGAAAAATAAAACTGAGTTTTTTGGTCAGCTGTAGAATTTCAAGTATATATCTTAACTTATAAATAATTTCAACAAATCCTTTTAAAAGAATATAGTAGACATCCTGATAGTTACTCACACCAAATTTCAGAATTTTTGGAGTTATAAAAGTATTTTTTATGTATTTTACAAAACTGAGAAACGTTCGTTAAAAATTCTGACGGGCAGAAAACAATTCGACTAAATTAGTTTTTCTGGGTAACCATATGTTTTTTGAAATTGTGATTCGAACGAAGTTTGTAGATTTAGATATTATCTTCAAAACTCATTTTTTATTTTCCGATTCGGAATTGTGGTTTGTGAGATATGGTGTTTGTAAAAACGTTGCGTATGTTTGTCAAGAATATCAATAATTGTATCTAAGCTCTAGATTAGTATGAGATCTTGCAACCATTTACAGTAGTATTTTTCACCTTGGATATAATATGAAAAGCCGGTACTAGTGAGTGCTTTTATCCATGATAAACTTGAGATTTCAATTTAGTTAAAATATTTATCATAAACAACTTAGAGCAAGTAACGAATTGATTTTTGTGACTTAAAGTGATAATCTCTTATATGTGTTAGATTAATATCACATTGCTAATGAATAAGATGTTAAATCAGTTGTGTATGAGTTATTCATTGTGTTATAAATCACTTTGATTATATGTGCTTTGTGTAGTATCAATTGGCGTGAATCACATGATTGGTTAATAATTGTGTATTAGCAATTTCTATGGTGATTTCTAATTCATTTCGAATATGTTACCTTTCGTTGAAAATACGAGAATCAGAATACACTAGTATACCATAGTCATATGGATAGTGAGGTATAAAGTATCTTTTAGTAACTAGTGCAACAAGAAGGTTAAGCGATCAAATGTGTTTGAATTGGTACGTATGTACACAAAAATTGTTGGGTTTTTATTACCAAGTTTGGTTACTTACTTATGATAGTGATAGTCTAATGTGAAGAGAGACTTAAGTAACTCGATAAATATGTGTTCGCAATAAATATTTTGATAAGATGATCACTTATAATATCTTGATAAATTTATATTACTTATGACGAATGAAAGTATCGACCAATTATTTTGAATCCTAGTTGGTCAGAAGTTTTATCATCTTAAGTTGAGTGATAAATTTAGTGTTAATCTCTGATAATTTTTTTTTTAGTTGTGTGTTTATCTCCTCGGAATAGAGAATTGTATATTCAAATTTGAATGAAACAATTGACATTCTTACTGTGTTAAGTAATTTTACTTTTCAGTGTAGATGATAAAAAGAATTGCTTGGTAAATGCCAGAAGTATTGGAACGTGTGCTCCAGAAAAGGCATGTTTTGTCTTCTACCAGGAATGAAAAAGATTAAAAGCATTTTCATGAACAATTCAACTATCAAAATAGTTGAAGAAATAGGTAAATGATGTGCAAGGCTTGTCAGGTATGGACATTAATCAGATTATGATATCATTCTCAATATGTGCATTGCGAATTAAAACTAGTGCCAAATGCTATCTACCTAAGTTACTATGAAATTTTATACTTGGAAATATGGTCTTGTGATGCTTTGAGTGTCAGAATAATAGAACAAGACAACAGTAGATAAAAATGAAAATCTTCAATGAATTGAGAATGAATACATGAGCATGTTAAATCATAATGTTGGCATAGAGTACCATAATATGGTGTGTCTTAGTTAGATGCAACCTAAAGGACACATAATTGTAGTTTCTTATGTTGAAAAATCTTGATCATTGTGGGGAACCTTATGCCTCAACTGTGGGGGTATAAGATGGAAACAAGTATTTGTTTGATTTCTCAAGCATATTTATAAAAGACCCTAGAATTATATGCGTCCTACCCTGTAGACCTCATTTGTGGGGTCTAAGGTGAGAATAAAAAAGTCGACTTCTTTGGAAAATCTTTGCATATAATCAACAGAATTGTATTATGATAGCTTGTAAGTTCTGAAGTTAACAACATTTGAATAAAATAAAATTTATTGCTGAGGATTTTGAGTTATCGACAACAATTTTCTGAGGTCGGGTTCTCACACGAGATAAAATAAGTTAGACAGAGACTTGACTTTATGAAATTCTTATTAGAGAATAAAGTAGTGATCTCTTGGAACATACTCACATGACGCTAAAATTACTACGTCATGCATTGTTTGTCATTATTGTTAGTATGCTACAGTAGATGGATGTTAAGGAATTAAATGGTTATTCAAAGGTGTAAAAACCTTAAGGGTTTGGTTAGCGCTAGGGGGTAAAGGTACAAACTGATTACACCTTCATATACTCGACTTGCACCAAGTTGTAAGTCAATAATCTAGCAATATTGTTATTTGTTAATGATGAATACTAGTGATGTGACACTAATAAATTTGATAAGTGTATTTACATTAAATCAATTGAAGGTGCCTATGTTTAGCATGCCTTTGTTATGTATTTTACAACCACTAACAAATTTTTGTTGTTTAAAGTTTGACATGAAACTAATATGCTGTTGAAGTGGTCTAAAGGATAAGAAAAAACCAAAATCAAATTTTGATGATATAGTTTCTGTCAAATGTGTTTAATGTGTGTTGTAAAATAAGTGTGCATATTTTCCATTTTAATCAAAGGACCAGAAAATTGGGATGCTTGAGGTACATATTTAATTTCAAATATGTGATATATATATTGCACCAACCTTTGGAGGAAGCTTGTAATGACAGTAGCTCCCCAGAAGCTCATCTGTCCCCAAGGCAGTACGTAGCTTATGAAGGCAGTCAATATCATGAGCAAGAAGATAACAACTCCGATACACCGAAACCGAACTCTATTCCCTTCGCACCTTTCGCGATCTAGCCAAAAAGAATATTACGGAATGAAGTTCAGGCATGCAAGTCCTCCAACTACCGCTTTAAAGCTGAGGATGTAGCATCCCAAGTATACAGCAGTGCGTCGGCCTTTGATCTATCGATGGATTCTGAAACTTATTTTGTTTCTACACGGGGTTGGGCATCATTAACAATGTGAGTCTTTCTTCCCCGGTCAACAATCTCCTACACCAGAACGTTCTAAAAAATAGGTCCTGACAGAACTTATATTATAATAGGCTTAACTGCTCGAAAGGCTACAAGACCACCGCTAGTGACCCAAACTCCGAACCTTCCATCTTAGATATTCTTACTTAATGAATAAATAAATTATGAAGAGAGCTTCCACTCTATGATGTGAGGATGATACCAATCTGCTATAACAAATGAATATAACTAACTAAGCGCCAAAAAATCCTTCTCGGACTCTATAAGAGAACTAAGTGGAAGGGATTCACATCAAGCTAGCCAAGCACGGAGGACAGTGGTAAGGCGAAGGAAGGGCATCATTAGGATTCAGAACTTCCTGCAATTCTTCTTGTATCGCTTCCATTCGGGCATCAAAGGTAGCTTGGAAGGTATCCCCAATGTTACTAGCAGTGAATGTGAACTTTTTGGTATTCTCCTTTTCTTCATATGATATGATGGGTCAATCATTTGCTTCATTGGTTCGAACGGTGGCAACGGCGGAATCTGCTCTTGCCGGTATCAACAACGAGAAAAAAGAACCAAATGGAAACAAAGACTCACTATGGCTCTTGGCCCAGACAACGTCCTAGGCGTCAAGCTTGTCAGGGAATGCCTAGACGACGACGCCCGTCCTGGGATGCAGTAAGTAGATCGAGAGGTCGTTCCGCCCCTTGTCCCCAAAGATGGGTAATATGTTCTTATACAATCTTTGCTGACCTATCTGGAAAGGTTCCCCTATTGAAAGAATATGTTGGTTTAGAAGCTTCTGAAGAATGGAAGAAGGAATAGAGAGCGCATCGCTACTTTCGAGACACTATTCCTTCCCCCTTTATTTTTCTTCTTATCCTACGCAAGCAAGAAAGAAGTGAATATCTCGATGTCAGCCTTCGACTCCAGTGACCACATCTGCTGGCATGTGATGTTTGGACATAGAATCGAGTCCTTGGTAAGTGGGAGTTTACAAAGTATAACATCATCCAATTTCGTACCATCACTTCGTAGTCACGAGTGAGTCCTCAAACCCACCCTTGAAGTCGACTAACCCCTGCTTCCGTTGATTCTCGTCTCGGAACTCAATCTGAGTGGTTCCCGGATGAAAAGTAGCATCAGCGGATGAAAGAGTGGACGAGCTCTTCCAACCTTTTCACAATACAGTTCCTTGCACGCGTAGAACATTGGTCATCGCTTGCTAGTTTTTCCATCATCTAATCTTGAATGAAAGCTAGCATTCTTTTCAAGCTCTAACCCGCTTTCGCTCGCCGCGACTAACGAGGTCTCGGTTGATTTCCTTACCTTGGATTTCCTTTCCAATATGCTTTTCCGCCCGATGGATGAAAGAACTATGCTATTTGGTGGAAAGAACTTTCCTACCCTGGCAAAAATGGCTCCCTTGGTGGAAAGAATTTTCCTCTTAAAGATACAAGGGACCCTTTGAACATCTGAGAATCTGACTTATCCGTGGATCCCCTTAGTCGTTTCATTTCCCGAACCCCTAAACATAATCTTAATAACCGTTCATTCCTTAGTTGGATCCGCCGAATAAATTGGAGCAAGAACTCTTTTAACCACCAGAAAGATTTTTTTTGTTAGACTGAGAAATAGGGAAAGAAAGCATACTTTCATCATTTTCAAAAGACTGAAACCTATCTATTAGCCTTTCTTGCTTGAATCGCGCGGCCTCTTCTTTAGCGAAGAAACTTTCTGAATGTAGGATAAGGGGCTCGGCTGTTAAAGAAAGAGTTATACTAAGCCGTAGTTGACCAACCTAAATCAGCTTATGACCCCCAATTATCTTTTCTTTTGGGCCAACGCCTAGGTGAATCAGAGCAGAGGGCTTTAAAAGAATGAATGTTGGGGAACCGAAGTTACTGGCCATGAGTCTAAAAGGCCCTTACTTCTATTATGTGATTTCTGGTTCGGGGATATTAAATACCTTATATTTAAAGTGGAAGCTTCCTGCTGATACCTCCTTCTCGGTTCCTTCTTCCATAACCCGAGCTCGGAGAAGGAAGAGATAAGAAGGCCCGATGGAGAATGTGGTCAGAAATCCATAATAGAGTCCGACCACAACGACCGAATTGATTATCTTCATGCATAAGGATAATAGATTACCCAGTAGAAAAGATTTCAAAATCATCACAAACCCCTTTTTTTTTCTTTTCTATTGCAATTTCTCGATTATTATATGATGATTTCTTAACTTTCTATATATATAAATATAAACAGAAAAGATGTCCACAGGGGCCAGAAAGACTCGGTCATAGGAAGTTAGACTACCTACTGATAGACACATTTTAGTGTCTAATTTGCACCTTAGTTTCTATTAAGTTAGTATTCGATTTTGCAAATATTACGTGTTTTTATGCTTATGTAGAAACATTTGAAGAATAAAGATTTGTGGAAAAATTGGCTCAAAAAGTGATAAAGGCACCCCAAGGACAAGTGTTATTTGGCACCCTAGAAGTGGATAAGGGGTACCCTCGAGTCAACTCGGTCAACTCGGTTCAAATCGGGTCAAACCCGAGTCAAATCGGTCAACCCGAGTTGACCGAGTCAACTGCCAGTCACGGGATCGGGACAGTTCCTGAATCAACTGTGAACTCTAGTTCACGTGAAATTTCGAGTTGTTTTGCTTCCAAATTGATACACAAGATAGAAGATATTGATACAAGACTAAACATATCGATTTGGAGTGATTTAAGCCGGAAAAAGAGGTTCCCGAAGTGAATTTGGCCGGAAAAAGGAATCACTCTTTGATTCGGATTTGGGAAGATTTTGGAGTGTTTTAAAGAGTTCTATTAGGTTTAGAACTCTCCCTAGGGTTTGTAGAGCCTATATATATGAAGAGAATCCAAGAGAAGCAAGTAGGAAAGCCTAGAGAATCAAAAAAAAGAGTCGCCGGAAACTGGGCAGTGATCCGGCGCCGACCGGCCAACTGTTCTTCATTGCTGGAGCCAGAGAAGACGATCCTGCAACACTTATAAACGTTGCTGTTCCTGTTTCGTTTTCCTTCTTCTTTCCTGTTGCTTATTTCCTTTGTGTAACGGCTGTACCTTCACCTGTAACGCTTATAAGCGTATCTATTCAGCTGTTTTACACCTATTTTACCATTGTAAGCACTTTTTGAGCAATGAAATCAACTTTTGAGCAAGTTTTCTTCACCATGGGCTAAGTCTATTTACTGGGATGATGGAGGAGGTTTTTCTCTCAATTTTATGTGGTAAGTCTATTTTTAATTAATTATTTATAATTCTTTTATTATTATTTGGATGGATTTAAATTAGAAAAAATGGTTTTTATTAAATAGTTGTGTTCTCTTTTGATGGGTCATGCTTAGTTAATTACTCTTGATGTCTCATGCTTAGGATTTACAATTATTCTTTTAGGAAACATATTTTTGGCAAACTTGAATTAAATTGTTAAAAAGAATTACATGATTAATCACATGAATTGTTAGAAATAACTGAATCTTGATTCCTAGTTTTCTCCATATTTTCTAAAAATATTCTCTAGTTTAATTTCCTGATTTTTATTAGTTTAGATTAAGTTTAATATTTTCTAAAATCATTACCTTCACAAGTTCGAGAATCGAACCTCTTTTTACCACTATTAAAAATCACATCACCTACACGCTGGTAAAACCACCTCGACCCGATCTACCGACCTTGAAAGAATTCCACCTGCTTTCCAAAAATAAGGGGAGATCTTCTACTTACTGCTCACGGAAGGATTCGACTTATAATCAAGTCGCCTTCCTTTCTTTTTTAGGGGGTCTCTTTATTCGAGTTGCAACACTTTGATGTTATTTAGATTTTAGTAAGATTACCCAATTGAATTAGTTGATTCCATTATCAAAGTCAGTCTCACTTATAGAGCCAAATGGGTATAGTAGGCCCAATGAAAGGAGTTTTCTTTGTCCTCAAAACCCGAGCTCTTGTTGTCAAACTTCCGGCTGATGGGTTGAAGGTTGCAACTTGAAGAGTCAGAGGAGTCACAGTCCAATGGCTGTCAACAGATGCAACTTAAAGAGCAAGAACATGAAACTAGTGATATTAGAGTTGGGTTTGCCTATCGATGCTTAGGAACCTGCTCTGAGTTACGTTTCTCCCCATTAGAAAGTTGCAGCAAACTCATCTTGTGGGTGGAAGTACTTGGGGTTGGGTTTTGGTGCTCCTCAACGGGATCCAACTGAAGATCTTGATGCCATAGCTCTAACTAAGATCATAAAATAGAGATTGAATGATTCCCCCTAGACAGACAGATGTAGTGTTGTTTGAAATGCTCGTTGGAATTGATCCGCTACCGACATCTGTAGGAGTTATGAAGAAGAAAACTAAAAATCTCTTTTTATCGCATGCCTACAACTGACTTCGCATTGTTTTTCTGTTGGTTGTTGATCAACGGAACTTCCGAGTTTAGAGTTTCTCTCTACTTATGGAAGGGATGCATCGATAGCAGTTTACCCTTTGAACCGAGCCGAGAGGCTCTTTATATTTAGAGACTCGCGATGAAGGTCTTATCCTAAATACCCATAGATGGAACCTTCAATCAAGAGCATTCACCGATTGGCCTGCAATAGCTTTTCTATGACGATGGAAAGGGACTGATCGCTTTGTCGATCATACATGATGTAATGAGTTGGATCCGGGGGATAAGCTTCACGCATTCTGAATCCGGTATGAATGGATTCTTGATTGGGCCGCCTATGGTGAGGAGACAAAATATCCTCACCTTCAATATCGCCACTTATTCTTCACCTACCTCTTCGATTGACGAAAGATGTATTCCTGGGCACTCTTCGTCTTATCACACCACTCTCTTGTGTGGTTGACGGCTGAGTTTGCAGCCTTCCCGTCCACCAGTATGTGGTTTGTAATAGGCATCACTATATCAGTTGTACTCTTTGCGATAGCTCTAAAGGCAATGAATCACTCTCGGGGGAATCTTTCTGCAACATCAGACGCCGGTAGATGGAGCCTACGCTCTCGCCGCCGATTACCTCGTAATCCTGGTATGGGTAACGAGGTTCTTATGGCGGAAGAGGAGGTTCCCCCGCCGCATTCGATGCTCCCGCCACATTCGGAATAGGAGGTGCCTCGGTATTCGTTAGAAGAGAATCGACAAAAGGAGCGACTGCTTCAAATAGCTCTGAAAATGGCATTATAGATAGAGATTGAATGATTCCCCCTCAACAGATGTAGTGTTATCCGCTACCGACATCTATAGGTGTTGCGAAGAAGAAAACTAAAACTTTTTTTTCTCGCATGCCTGCAACTGACTGCGCATTGTTTTTCTGTTGGTTGTTGACCAACGAAAGGTTGGGAGTTTACTGACTTGGAAAGAGACAGATCAATGTGCTTGGCCGATTATGAAATTAGATACTTGATGTAGATATATAACATCATTCAAGTAGATACAGATCAAGGCTAGAGCGGCGTGCTGTGTATGCTTTAGTAACAACGGTTCTCATGGCTCTTGTATTCACCGGCTTTCAAGTAATGGAGTATTACCAAGCACCCTTCACGATCTCGGACAGTGTATATGGTTCTACCTTCTTCTTAGCAACTGGCTTCCATGGCTTTCATGTGATTATAGGGACTTTTTTCTCGATCGTCTGTGGTTTCCGCCAATATCTTGGTCATCTACTCAGCTTGAAAATAAGCCTCAAGCCGATAAGAGCTCTTCATCATGTTCGATAATTTCGAAAGTGTAGAAAAAGGGGCCTACCGAGGGAATGGAATCATTCATTTTTCGGTCAGATTGATCTCTGTATTTTGCTAGCATACTTTACTCCTTCTTTGGCTGAATCCGGACTATGCTTTGCTGAGTTCGAGTCAGGCAGCTATTCCGTTCCTTCTTTGATTCATTTTCTTGCTCCTGATCCCTTTGCTTCTTATCCATTGCTTGACATGACCAACTACTCGGTCATGCAGGAGCATTTAGCCGTCAGATGGTCTCCTTATCTTCATCTCCCTCTGCTTGCGGTTCAGGAATGGGAAGGTTAGAACCCACCGAACCCTCAGAAGCAGCATAAGCAATTGTCTCACCCATGGAACTATCCAAGTTTGTGATGACAGTAGCTCCCCAGAAGCTCATCTGTCCCCAAGCAGTATGTAGCCTATGAAGGCAGTCAATATCATGATCAAGAAGACTGCAGCAAATAAAATCTTTTGATCCTTCATTTTCCTTTTTGTTATTTTCATTTTACTTTTTGTTATTTTCATTTTCCTTAATCTGACTTTTCCCTTGCTTGTACCACGTCTTTCTAAAGCCGAATAGCAACGACCAACCTAAGAGCCCATGCCTATAGATCCTGGTCGAACAATTCAAGTAATTAAGAACTGGGAAATGAGTCATAATGAAGCGAGCTATTCTTATATTTTAAGGTACCATTTCTTAGTGAGAAGCTTCATTCTATTCTTTGCATGAGTACTCCCCCAAGACAACAATCAGTAAGTAATGGAGTTTACTTACGCTTCTTGACTTGAATCTCTTGGCTTAGTGGAGAAGGACGGGGTTCACCTAACGAACGAAGGGAATAAACAGCTACGCACCACACTTAAGGGGCTATTATTCTCCACTTCAATAGCATCCTTTAACGATAGCTTTTACTTATTCCAATGCCACTTTCCTTACAGCAGGCGCTTTTCCTACTCCCTGAACAACCTCGAAAAAAAAGAGACTATACTGCCTTTAGAACCTATACCTGTTCGGGGTACATATCCTTTCAGGCCTTGGAAATTAAGATCACATTAGAGTTAGACTCTTAACTAGCGGACTAAGCCCTGAACCCTTCCCTTACTTCTTTGATTAGATGCCAATTGACTTCCCCTTTTGTGCACACCAATTGAAGCAGAAGATTATGCGGATATACGACTTGACTATACTTCAGGCATTTCTTTCAATCTAGCTCGTACACTCGCTGCCCTATTCAGGCTCGACATAACCGGAATTAAGTCTTTCCGATCTCGACTTCCTGTTCAAGCAAGATCCTTATATATAATATCATTAACGAAAGCAACTAATCCAGATCAGGAAATTAAAAGTGATGCCATCCGATCCCATCCTGTCATCACTAGTAAATTTGGAAGAAGTCTAGCTTTGAATCCAAAGACCTAGAAACCTACTTCAGAGACGCGGCGGAAGCCCCCGAAGGAAGCTCTGTTGCACAAAGATTAGGAAAAAATAAGGGAAACCAGGCGGGGAAGAGCTCATCTGCTCGCTCAGTCAGTACCTTTATGCCCCCATCCACAGGCCAAGGCTGCTATTACTGTCCTCAGATCTCAGCAGTGAATATGGGTCATGTGCCTTGTGTTGATCAAGAAACTGATAATGAAAAGGAAGTGCCCAGCTAGCTTCTCATCCCCGGTCCTCTAAGAATTAGTCCCCACTTTGGCCAAGCATTCGATAGCCTATTCATCTTCTTTAGTCGAAGCAGCACCAAGCTCATTCCTGGTTAGGACAGAAAGGCCGATTAACTGACCAGGGTGATTAAGGCACCTTCTGAAGGGGTTCACGGGGTGGGGCTAGGCATGAAGGCTTAAGCGTAGCGTGCAGGAAGCATGCTACAATTGAATATCTTGATAGACTCAGCCCAAGGGGTGGTATGCCTCTCTAAAGGAATCAGATAATCCTAAATAAGAAATCATATTCATGCTTTTCACTACACTACAGGCAACCCCTTGATTTCATGCCGGAAGAAATTGTCCTTGAAAGCTACTTTGACCCACCCCTTGGATTACCCTGGATTTGCTTTACTTACATACTATCGAAAGAGCGTCGATCCCTTTTATAAGAGTATAATAGGATCAAGTATGCCTAAATGCCCTCATTCATTAGCGAAGAAGGGCTGACACAAATAGGGCTCGCAAAGTTTTGATGGACGATAGGTATCCTGAATCCCAAACGATTAAGTCTGACCACGCGAGCTGGTTAGATGCGTGGGGCAGAGGGATTGTAGTACCCCCTTTGATCCAGCCTCGGAATCACCTACTCAAGGGACAGGCCTGACGGCAGGAATGAAGGAGCATCAACTCTTTCCTCAACTTCAGAAGTTTCGGTTAAAGAAGGATCTCCAACGAAAGCCATAGATCTGAGTCGGTCGCAGAAACTCTTTTTTTTAGTAGGGGCAGGGGTCGACCCGGATGGCTAAGTTGTTCTAGTAAAAGAGGAATGCCAAGAGGTCAACGATTACGTGAATTGCTCAAACAAGCCCAATCGGCCCCTCTCACCGTGGAAGAAAAGGTAATGACTATTTATACCGGAACGAATGGGTATCTTGATTCGTTA
>JAJJMC010033089.1:155143-183200 GCA_023531435.1 Papaver californicum | reverse complement strand
TACCCGTTAGGGTGAGGGACTCGACGTAAGCGGAGAGGAAGGAAGCATCCCTAGTCTCTGTCCGGCAGATCATTCCGCTGGCATCTCGCATTCACGCCCCCGTTTGACTGCCGCTCGAGGATGTAGTTTTAGATACGTTAGTGTCTTCTTAGTGGGTCCTTGGATCCACCTCTTATCTCATTCTAAGACATGTTGTTGTCGTCTATAGATAGTGTCTTCCTAGTCTGTAGGTCTTGCCCTATCTTGCTATCTATTAGTCTGAGCCCTAAAGGGCGTAGAAGGTGCTGGTTGACCCGGCTGGCTAAGCTAAGAGCCCATGCCTATAGATCTTGGTCGAACAATTCAAGTAATTAAGAACTGGGAAATGAGTCATAATGAAGCGAGCTATTCTTAGATTTTAAGGTACCATTTCTTAGTAAGAAACTTCATTCTATTCTTTGCATGAGTAATCCCCCAAGACAGTAATCAATAAGTAATAATAGATTGGGACAAATACCTGATAAAGAAGATTGGATATATATGCAGTAGCTAGGATCGATCCCTTCGACTTAGGGTGATGAATTCTTTTTGGGGGCGGCTAGGTCAAGGTCGACCTGATCTGGTACTTGAAATGTTTGGAGAAACAAACGGTGCTAATAGCCCAAATGGAGGAAATGTTTTAGTCTAGGTGGTATAAGAAATATCAAGAGCCACTATCGAAGTCGGTAAAGAAGACCAGAAAAGGGGCAAGCCACTCATATGGCCTATCGAAATATGTATCAGTAGAAGCGCTCTTCCCGTCGCTGGGGGAGGACCATAACTTCAGTGGTTGGTTTAAATAAAAGAAAAGTGTTTCTCGCGAAAGGATAACTTGAATCTGTTAAGATCTTTATTAGAATGAACTTCTAGAGCAAGCTCATTGAATTGGGTCTTGCGCCAAGGTTAGGTGAAGTAGGGGGACATGGATATGACTCATCTCAGGTCAGTTTCAAGATCCCAGGATTCGAAAGAAATAAGGGTGACCGGTCATGAATAGAAGGGGGAATAAAAATGAAACTTTCAGTACTCCGCGAAGGTCCCCAATGCGTTCTTCTTTAATACCTCCGAACAGGGTTGCAAGGACCGAGGATTCATGTTATCCCACTAATGACCAGTTTCCTTGAATGAATGATTCGGAAGTTTGAAGAAGAGGATATTCCAGAAAAGAAAGGTCAGTATGAAGGTATGATGAAAACCGCGCCCAATCTCATAAGCTTAGGCGAAATAAGAAAAAATACCCTTTTCTTTCTTTTTATCTATATTCCTCAAGTCACGTAGACCAACAAGGACTAAGCCCAGACTTAAAAGATTCCATCTATACGAATAGCTTGAAATCCCACAGCAGACTGAGTCAGCCTCAATTGACAGACAGTTCATCCAGATAGCTTGACACCAACCAATACCGATAAAGGCACACAGAGCAATTCCCGCCTCGTCCCTAAAAAAATCCAGATCCAAATTCGAATAGGTTCCTGTTTCTGGTCAGAAACAACTGTGCTCGCTCCGGCAGTCCAACAAAGAGACGAAGTAGTGGTGCCCACATCTTTGAATTTAAGGAGTCGGGATCCGACGTATCCAGCAGAGCGAAGCAAGGTTTCATTCTTTTCGGCGACATCATTCCGCATTAGCGATGAGTGACGTGCCACAATCCCATTCAACATTTTGGATCTACATAGTCCAAATCCCATAGCACTGGCGATGTCTCCGGCATATATGCAAGGAGGATGTATAGCTAATATAGGATCTTGTAATACAGGGTTTGATTCTACAAGCGGTTTGGTACGAACGAAGAAATTAAGAACAAAAGGATCGGAACTCGCTAATAGGAAAGGAGAGAAAAACAAAGCAATGCCAACAGCTACGTCATTCCGATGTGCATCGATAGACGAGCAATTTCGCATTCATTGCTACCCTCCTTTTTTTAGAAAAGGTATGGAAATAATCCCATATTTGAGCTTGACTATGAAAATAGCCCATTAAAGACTTTGGAGTGGGAACCTAAAAAGGAATAGGACCGAAAAGGGCTCTAGTTGGAAGAGATTCATTCTTAAATTAGATCCTTGGAACTTCGATATATTCGCCTCTTGGATGTTCTGGCTCAGACCTTCACTCGGCAGGAACTGAAGCTGGAACGGTAGCAGGAACTGGAACGAGAACGGGAAATTGAACAGGAGTAGGAAGGGGAATCAGTTGCCAAGGGTCTCCTGTTGGAACCATTTATCTTCTTTTATCTTTGGTCATATCTTAATTTCAGCTGGGACAAAGCAACTCAAGAGAGGTAGGCAATCACTCGACCAGGGAAGAGGAATGACACGTGTCGCACTAGTTATACAAGTGGAAGAAAGTAAGTCAACAGAGCCAGGGCAAGTCGATCCGGAAGGGAGTAAGCGATAGCTGAATGGAGATGATGTCTTGAGCACCCCTTTCCTTTTAAGAGAGCGAAATTACAGGGCATGTAGTAGGGCTTTTTGCGCAAATGAATCTCGAATAAGGTTTTTCTTTCTTGCTATATGGGGCCAAAAGCGAAGGCATCTTTCTGGGTCTCTACTGACGCTCTTTCGCTCAATCTCTACGCTTTGTCATTGTCTGAATTTTGGTCATAGATTACACTCTATCTGATGTATCTACTTATCGTATTCTTTCCCCTGCTCGGTAGTTCTGTAGCAGGTTTTTTCGGTTTCCAAACCAAAATTCATAGAATATCTGAGTCATTCAAGAGAGAAAGATGAATGATAGGATTCGATGAAGGAAGTTGACCTACTTTCTTTTCCCACAAGGAAGGAACAAAAGAAGAAGCATCCTCCTTCCGAGTCAGACCAATATACGAATCGAGCGAGCTCCAACTTGGAATGGATCTCAATCAAAAAGAAAGAAGAGAAAAAGAGTTCACTGGGAGTTAGCGCCTATGCTTGCTTGCTAACCAAGACATCCTGGCAAGCTCCATCAGTTAGATTCTTTACTTTACTTATTAGTATAAAAAGTACTCACTATCAAAATGAAAGACGATCGATTATCTACCCAAGAAGAGAGACAGTCCCACATTTTGTAATTTGTGGTCTAATCAGAGAGCAGGTTGCTTCAAACATAAGAGTTTCTAAAAGTAAAATAAGGGAAAAAGAACCTATTGTATGGGAAATACTTCAAGAAGTTATGCAAGGGCATCCTGTATTGCTGAATAGAGCACCCACTCTGCACAGATTAGGCATACAGGCATTCCAACCCATTTTAGTGGAAGGACGTGCTATTTGTTTACATCCATTAGTTCGTAAGGGGTTCAACGCAGACTTTGATGGGGATCAAATGGCTGTTCATGTACCTTTATCTTTGGAGGCTCAAGCGAAGGCTCGCTTACTTATGTTTTCTCATATAAATCTCTTGTCTCCAGCTATTGGGGATCCCATTTCCATACCAACTCAAGATATGCTTATGGGATTCTATGTATTAACGATTCTATGCTTGAATGATGTGAGATTCGAGAACCTGAAATCGGAGAGGCCGACGCAAGCTTTCCTATTTCTCTATTTCTTCCTGACCCGATCTAACTTATCTAGTCCTTTTCTTTCATTAAGATCTCGTTCAAGAGCCAGATTCAAGCCCATACCGATAAATCTAAGCTGCTCTCGCCTCAACTCAAGTTTCAGCTTGTGACACACCGAACCAAGTCAATATCCTACCTCATTCTTCTTTCAAGCTAAGCGCATCGCCTCACTGATACAAAGAGGAAGAACCTATTTGTCAAGGAAGAAAGCGATATTCTATAGTGGTTGGCATTATTCGACCGATCAAGTACTGTAACCAAGAAGGATGTGTGACATCCGTTCATATAGTTTGCCAGAGGCATCTCTTTAAGGCAAACTCGTAGATCAATAACACAATGCACAGTCTCAATTGTTCAACTTGAAGCACAAGGAAGGCGAAACCAAGGTGTTGGGTCTGAGTTGGCTTAGCTAAAGGCCTAAGAAGGGAGTGAGTGGTTTGATCACTGATATTCGATTTTTCCTTCAACTTGGAATAGATTCACAAAAATGATTCCTTAATGAGGTCCTGCGAATCCCACCCAATTTAAATACAGTTATAACGCCGGTGGACCACAAGAAGTAAGTAGTACCGTCGATTGGTTGTCAAAAAAAGCAACTGAAGTTTTTCTAGCGCATGTGAAGTCCTTTCCTTCTAGTATGCTGGCGCTTTATTGTTCTATGCCTAGCTCGCTAACTCAGTTGGATGGCCTAAGTGAAGCTATGGCTAGATTTACTTAAAGTCAACCCATATCAACCCCAAGGTTGTTTACTTACTTTCCTTTAGAAGGCCCCTTTTGAGACTCGACTGGAGAAGAGAGGGAAGGAAAGGGGACCTTGAGGTCGGGATCCGGGAAAGGTGACGTATGGACTAGACACTAGACCAGGTCTCTAGTTCTTGCTCTCTGTTGCCTAGCTTTCAAACTAAATGTTTAGATAAAATAGAAGAAACTGAACTCCGAATTCACCTACCTTTATTTTCGCTTGTCGTGCATCTAACAATGGAGTTGAAAAAAGACCGGCCACCAAGAAAGGCAGCAGCGCGTGCTAGCTTTCTCCTTCATACACTTCTTGCTAGTCCAATAGCAGACTTTCAGATATCTATAAGCCCGAATATCTTTACTAAAATCCTAGCTACTAGGCTTGGTAGAGTTATAGAGAAGTTAGTTTCTGAAGAGAAGGTGGCTTTGATGAAAGGTAGAAACATACATGAGAATATTTGCCTTGCCTCTGAGATGGTGAATGAATTAGGAGTTAAGGAAGTTTGGGAATGTTGGGCTAAAACTTGAGATTTCCCAGGCTTTTGATACTGTTAGTTGGCAATTCGTTCTTGAAGTTTTTCGAAGATATGACTTTTCTGATGCTTGGTGTTCTTGGATACTTAATATTTTGCAATCTGCTAGGATTTCGGTCTTGGTGAATGGCATCCCTGAGGGTTTTTTCAAGATTACAAGAGGTTTGAGACAGGGTGATGGACAAGCTAGTAGGATGGAAAGGAGTGGTCGGTTGTCAATCGTCCAAAATAATCGAGTTCTTACTCTTCCAAAATAGATTTAAGTATAGCAAATAAGAACAAGTTCGTTCCCACGGAGAGGCAGTGATTGTGATTTATTTTCATTTTCGTGAGTAAACAGGGGGGGGTTTATGTTGTGATTTAAGCTAAATTAAACTAAGCAAAATAATAAAAACGTGTATCAGGGGTAAGAAGTATTGGTTAGAGAATTCATCGTCCGTTTTCCAACATGTTATCAATCAAAGCATACTCAACATTCATGCATTAGTAACACCAATAACCCTAAAGCATCCTATCGCAGGGCTACTCCGGCAAAACTCCTAATATCATCGGAGAGGGTATCGCGCCACTCTTCGAATTCTTAACACCGGATAACTCGATGTAAACACCAAGTTTAACCCAATGAAAGCAATGGTCTTTGTGAGTTGAGGTTATTCTAAATAATCCGATGCATCGCGCAACTCGGATTTAATCTAGGTCAAGCTTCTACACATACTTGCATGGCAATTTTAAGTATTGTTAACAAATATGCTATACTACTTGTAACTAGAGTCCTTCGACAATTCCGGATCGAAAACTCTAGTTTAGTTGTAGATATCAATGCATGCTCATTCAATTTGCAACTTAAACAAACACACGATCAATCATACATGGCATTATAATCAGTAGAACATGAACGATATTAGTAATAGCATGAAATCATGAGATATGCGCCATTCAATTGATAAACATGTCTTCAAACATCAAATTACATCCCTAACCAATATGAAAGGTTTAGCTCATTATGGGTTTCTTAAAACCCATTGAAAATAATTAAAAGATACAATCAAACCCGGAAAGATGGCGAAGAATCGTTTCTGCAGAATCGCCTGTACGAAAAAGTGGCCAGCCTCAATTTGCGCCTGCGCTGTCCCCTTTTTCTTCTTGCTTTTGCTCCTGTTTTCTTCTCCTCTTTTCACCGTGATATCCCCTGTATGAAAACGTGAACTAGATGATGTTCTATTTCCAGCCAACTTCTCCCTCTTATACGTGAGGGAAATTCCAGCCCAACCGAGAATCCTTGCGTTTTTAGCTTTCCTTACGTGAGTAGACTTGTGTCCTTCCTTGTATAGTAAACCTGACCCCCAAATATCCTTTGGACCTCTAATATGTGATATAGCTACCTCACCAAAAGGCTTGCCACGAGAAAGGCCTGAGTTCCTTTCATAGAACGAGAGTTAGCCACTTTCACAATCCTAGTGGAATTAGGAAATGTGCTAAGTTTCCTTATTCCACCCCAACAAGATATAGCAACTCCAAATTCTTTCCTAATCCCATATGACTTCCCCAAGCTAGCTACTACTCCACCAAGGCTAGCCACTCGTCCACCAAACCACTCTAGCACCTCCAACTAACCACTTAGCACATTAGCACTTGCGGTTCAGCCAACTTAGCGCCTGGGCGCTAGCAGCACAAGCTAGTTTGCCACCTTGTAGCTTTGCCCATAACTTCCTCATACGAGATCAGAATGACCTCATTCTTTCGCCGTTGGATTCGTAATTCAATTTACTACACTGCGGAGGGTGAAAGGCCTAAATTCAGCAGAGTTTTACTGGATCCTCGATAATTCTCTCATACAGCTCCATTCTGCGGGTTTCTGAACTGTAACCTGAAAAGACAACTAAACTTCGAAAGTAATAATAAAACATAGTAATTCACTCAAATATAGCAAATAAGGGTCAGGAAAAACTACTTAAAATGTATGATTTATGCACCTATCAAATTCCCCCACACTTGCCTTTTGCTAGTCCTCGAGCAAACTACAAATCTAAACTAATCTAAAATACAAGTCTGTTTCGTCGAGTAAACGGTTACACTTAGCATGTGAAACAAGCCTTTAAACCCCTAGGTGTCCCTAATGGACGAGTTATAGTCTCGTGAGAGTTTACCAGAGATGTACCCACAAAACCTACTTCAACTTCAAAAAATTCCAAAGCACCTGCATCCAAAAAGCTACGAAGACATAAAGTTTCTACATACCAACAATAAGAAGTCAGAAATATAAAGAACATTATTCTCACGCTTAATCCTTGAGTTTGGAGAAAACCACCAAATAAAAGAGTCCATGTTCGAGAATGACCGAATAATTCTGCCTCACCAATAGGGTTTTATGAAATTTACACTCAGAAGACGCACTTTATGGTTCTCACATATGTGCAAGCAAGAATAAAGATAGAAGGCCTACACATGTTGACGGGTAGGAAGGAAAGGTAACCTTCCGAGTCATATTAAGATGTGATCCCATAGAAAATGGGACAAGAAAGAACCCCTTTTTATTTTTCTAGTGACCTCTACGAAAGGAAATCAACCATTATGCGAGGATGGGAATTGTTACTTACCTTCTCATCCGGTCGACAATCAGCACCACTCTCCCAACATCCCATAGAAACGTCTTCCGTATCAACTGTAGATAATGAACTCTTGAACTTCGTAGAACTTGACGATTTTTACCTAGTAGATGTCTTTTCCTTCCGCCTCTCTCACACCCCCCTCAAGATGAGAACGAGAGAAGTGCATCATCTTGCTAGCCAAAGGATAAAATAGAGATATTTGAACTAATGACTTTGGTCAACTTCCATGTTTGTTCTTTCAGTTTTTTGTTTTGTTGGGATCTGAATTCCATTGCTTGTTCTTTGGGCGCAGCTGATCTAAGATCCCAGATTCAGGAAGATCAGAACTTGCGGAACTGTCTGGTGACCATGCCACTTTTCGTGGAATTTGTGGGAATTTGATGATCTATAAACCGTCCCTAACGAAGGATCAGCTCATCTTTGAGCATGATTCATCACTTCGTGCCGCCATGACAAGCTTGCCAGTAGCCTCATATGAGAATGGCAAACTGGAGTGATTTCTGCATCGGTGGATGAAAAATAGCGAACATAAGAATTTCTGGTTGACCATGTTCCTAGAAAAAAGATACATCTTTTCTATTCCAGAAACGACGAGCACGACTGAAGTGGCTATACATACAAGGATAATTCAAATTCTCAGATGCTCAAAGGGTCCCTTGTATCTTTAAGAGGAAAGTTCTTTCCACCAAGGCAGCTATTTATCCAAGTAGTTTTAAGGAAGCCGTCCCAATCTTGATCTCTCTCAACATGAACCTACTTCTAAAAAAAATAAGAAATAGAAAACTAGATGGAATTCTACATACTCATATAGTCTAGCGAGCTGCTCGTAACCAAGAGATGGAGGCTGAAGAGAAAGAGTTCAGCTTTATGGCGAGTCAATCTGGAGTAAAAGGATTCGAACCTTTGCATGCCGGTATCAAAAACCGGTGCCTTGCCACTTGGCTATACTCCAAGTTAAGGTATGAATTCCTGAATCTCTGGGGACCGAGGAACTACATCTATTCTATTATGTTAAATTACGTTATCCCTCTTGTCGTTTTTGTTACGCAGTTCGAAAGCTTAAGCCTTCGTACATATGCGGGCCCACCGGTTTAAAGAGTCCTCTATCCGGACTACCCCTAGACCTCTGTCTGGCCTAGGGAACTTCTCTATGATCGATGAGTCTCCTCACTTGTTGGAAGAAAATGGGCCTCAAAAAGGGCCAACGACCATCTTACAGATCCTGGGATCCATCTCCTTTACCAACGTACTTTCTTATCCATGGCCTTGACCGGGGCTGACGCTTGTGGTGTACCATTTTAATAGTATAGTTCGGTGTGAGAGACTTTGTCGGCTAGGGGTCTTGAATCAGTCCTTTGAAACTTCTTCTCTTATGAGTTGACTGAATTAACTTCGTTAGATCAAACTTTCGTCTCTCAGTGTCAGTGTCGGCCCAGCCTTGTTCTCCGAGCTTTAGCGAGGAGGCCTTGTTAACACCCTCTTCTTTATCTCTCTTTTTCTTGACTTTAAAATTCAATTTAAATGGGCTTGCAGTTTCAACTAATTAGATAACTGAACCAACTGCATCAAGGGCACTAAAGGTCCCACCCGCAGCGCAGCATGGGATCTAACGGCCCTAAGCAGCTCAACTGTAGCTCCGCTAGAAGATGTAGTGATCGTACTTGTAATTAGTACATGTATCTTGTGTATGCCTTTATATGCTTTACAACCACTAGAAAACATGTGATGTTTGTGATTTGATTGAAAGACTAAGCCGTTGTAGACAAGCATGGTCAAAAAGTTCATTGGAACCAGAAGAAATTATGACGGGAATGGTCTTTGTCAAACTCGATGCGTTTAATGTGTGTTGTAATTGTGCAGTGGATTAGGTGTATAAGTATACTTGTGATCCCAGAAGAATTAATGGGATGATCTGATCAGAAATTTGAAGTACCTGAGGTACATTTTAAATTGTGTATGTGCATGATACATATTACACTGACCTTAAGAGATGTTGTGATTTCATGCTTTGGAGAATCTTAGCCTAAGTGTGTACTCTCTTAAGATGTATAATTAGTTGAAAGTCCTCTAACAAACATGAAGAACTCGACTGAGATGAAATCAGAGTTCGTTTGCTTAAATTAAAGAATCAGAGGAAGATGAATTGTTAAATCCTTTTTTTGAAGGCATTCCTCTGTGGCCGAAGCATGTGTCCACCATTGCTGAAACTCAACTGACTATGTGAGTTTAAAGTAAATGAGCAATGGAAAAGTATAGACAAACTCATAGAAGGCTAATTCGTAAGACAACTACTCTCTAATGAAATGATTTTTGTAGACTTAGTGAAGTTAAGAGAAAAATCAGTGGATCCTTTGACGGGAGGATAATCTAGAGAGATAGTTTGTTATTGCATCTAGGGGGATGGGACTTAAGCTCAAGAAATAAAATTGCCATGAAGGACACTCAACCTTAGTGACTGGAGATCCCAAGATCAAGGTTCAATGAGAAAACTAATTTGTGGTAATTAAAGGTATGCACTATCAAGAGAATTACATTCTCTGTCCCTCCCTATGGTACATTGTTGTGATAATGTGACTGCATGTGAAGGATGACTTTTAAGAAGTCTTAATGAGTTTTATAGTTTCAATTTTAAGATTGAAGTGGGGTGTAGCAGTAATACTCTTGATATAACTCACCTATCTGAATGAGGAAGTGGGCCGCTTCCTGTGAGAATATGAGCTGATTCTCTAGAGCATTCTGAGAAACGGGATATTTTCTCAGGGCCAAAATGAGCACAACGGCACGAACTTGGCAGCAACCTTGGAGATATCATGCATGGTGGTTATCGCGAAATACACCAAACGCTAGCAGTTCAAGATATCGCGTTCACTGTCTCTAGCAAATAGTTCCAGTAATCTCTCACTAAGCAAAGGTTCAAGACCGCATGGACACCTCTTCCTAAAATGGTATTTCCTACGTTTTATGTGATTTTTTTTATCGAGATTTAATTCATTTTGAGAAAAATGAGTTTTATGTTATTTTTTATGGTATTGGTATTACTAATACTTAGGACCTAAGGGTCACTAAAGGATCACTAGCTCATTTTCACTTTGGTGAACGGAACCTCTAGTCCCACTACGGGAAACTAAAGATGAAAGATTTCTATACTATTATGATTTATGCAATCAATAGTATGACCCTGGGGGTCAACACACTTTGTGTGAGGGAGAGGATGTTGGAATGGCTAGTATGATTTCAATACACACTGTTTGGATGATTGTTCAGTCAGTTCGATCGCGTCGTGGAATATGGGTAATGATTTATCAAGATCTATTTATGTTTTTCATGATTTACTTAGGTTTTTCATTCATGTGGGGGATTGTTGGAAAACAATATATATAAAATATGAATTTTAAGGTTTTAAGAAAATAAATAGATTCTTGTTTTCTTTTATGAATGAAAAACTCATTAGTCCCACATTGGAGAGTTTCCAATCTTAAGGTGTTTTAAGAGACAATATAAAATTATTAGTCTCACATCGAGGAGATCACTCTTCTTAATTAGTATTAGGTTATTATATAAACAAACTATTTTCTCGACATATAGGATCAATCCAAGGAAAAAAGGTTTTTCCATATTTTTGGAGAGACCAAAAGAAAAATATTATTCTATTGTTTTTCTTAAGCTTTCGCGATTTTCCTTGAAGATTTTTTCGGAATTTCCAAGCTCAAGTTGAGCGTCTACTACGAGTGATTGTAGTAGGGTATTTTATCCTGGAGGCATCCGTCATGTGGAGGCTATAGCATCACTCTTGAATGTAGTCGGGCGCTAATGTCTTAAGGACAGCGTGTTGAACACGTGACTCACTCTGTTTTCCAAAGTTTTGCCATGTTGTTGTTGCGGAGATCTAGGGAGCTTATCCGTTTCGTCAAATTGACCACTTCCAATTAAAAAGAGCTAAGTATCAATAACTTTTGTTTATTTGAATTTTCTTCATTTTGATTATTACGCCCAACAAACAATAGCTAACAACTCCTCATCATAGGCTGATAACCCAAGATGTTTAGGCGCTAATACCTTACTTGAGTAGGCTATTGGGTGTTGGACTTACATGAGAACTGCACCTAAACCCATTCCACTAGCATCATATTCAATAAGAAACGGCTTTGAGAAGTCAGGTAATGCGACAACTGGTGTAGATGAAATAGCCTTCTTTAAGTTTAAAATAGCAACCTCAGCTTCCAGACTCCACTTGAAATTGTCTTTCTTCAACAATTATGTTAACGGTTGATCTATTGTCCTATAATTCTTGAAAAATTTGCTATAGTACCCTGTAAGTCTTAGAAACCCTCTCAATGCTTTTACTGATTTCGGTAATGGCCAATCTATCATGCTACTGACCTTAAACGGATCAGCTGCCACTCCTTCAGACGAAATCACATGCCCCAGATATTCTATCTCTTCTTTACCAATTGTACGCTTAGTTAATTTAACTACTAAGTGATGATCTTTCAGCAATTGAAATGTGATCCTGAGATGCTTCAAGTGGTCTGCCCTTTGTGGGCTACAGATAAGTATGTCATCGAAAAAAAGAAAAATAAACTACCGCAAATGGGGGAAAAATATATCATTCCTTAAATGCTGGAAAGGAGATGGTGATTTCAAGATTGAATTGGTCTCCAACTGTGATTTAATATATAATGGATGTGATTTTTTTGACTTATGGAAATGTGCTGAGGAAGATGAGGATGATTTTACAGTATTAGATGTATGTATAAATGGTGGTCAAGAGGCAGATATGGAGTGTGAGAAAGGGTTTGGTCTTGGTAGTTGTATACTAGATCCTTCATATAGAAAGAAGATAACACCAAAGAAGAAAGTTGTGTCTAAGCCAAAGGTGACACATAGGAAGAGCCCTAGACTAAAAGAACAGTTAAAAAGAAAGAGATAGTGGGGACAAGTAAGGATATAACATTGGAATTTGAAAGTGAAGTTCAACCTACACAATGCAGTGTTGCTGACAATTGTATACAAGCTAGTACAATTGAAGATGCAACCATAGTCGATGAGGAGGAAGAACCACTGCACCTATTTAATGAAATCGAAGATGAATGTTATCCTGATGATAACATTGAAGATAGGTATGATGGGTCTGATGCAAATGTAAATGAGACTGATTTCTATGGGTTTGGTGATTGTAATGGGTCTGGGTCTGCTGATGGTAAAGGGTTTGGTGATGGTAATGGGTTTGGGTCTGCTGATGGGTTTGGTGCAACTGTTGGGTCTGGTGGGATGAGGCGGATAAGACTTTTGAGACTGTCATTGTGTCCTTCAATGCACAAATCCAAGGGTTTAACAATGGTTGTAGATCAGCAATATGATTAGATGCATCCCACTTAAAGAGAAAGTATGATGGTGTGATGATGTGTGCAACTTCCTTAGATGCTCAGAATAGTCTATTCCCTTTAGCCATAATGATTTGCAGAAATGAAGATTATCCACATTAGTACAAGTTTCTCAAAAATTTGAAGCCAAGAATTGTGCACATGAGGGGTTTGACCTTTATGTCAGATAGACAAAGGGGTCTTGTAAAATCTATTGAGGAGTTGTTCCCTGAGTCCAATCACAGATTTTGTTTTAGGCAATTTTTCTCTTTTTATAATATCGAAGAATTATTAATAATTTCCATGTTTGGATTAATAATTTCCATGTTTGGTTTCAGGCATCTTTACAAAAACTCTAAAATCAAATTTAAAGGTCCTAAGTTGATGAATCTAGCGTGGAATGCGGCTAAAGCCTATAAAAAATCTCATTGGAAGGTTAGGATGTTTTTATTCTTTACTGTTTAATATATGTGAATTGCATACAATTGTTGAGTATATGTGAAATACATTATAACAGCAACAACTGTTTGGATTATAATTGTTGAGTATAACTGTTGCATTATTTACATTATACATGTTTGGATTATAACTGTTGATCCTATGTGAATTGCTAACAACTGTTGAGTATATGTGAATATATGTGAATAATGTGAACATATATGAAATGCTAACATATGTGAATATATGTGAATTTCTAAATGACAGCAACATATGGATGCATCAAAGGAGGTTGATGAAGCTTCATGGAAGTATCTAATGGATGAAGAACCATCATGTTGGGCAAGATCTCACTTCCACATGATTGTTCTTTTGAGCACATCAACAACAACTTTTCTAAATCTTTTAATGATATGTGTAGCAAGATTAGGGATAAGCCAGTATGTAAGTTGTTTATCATGTACACCCAGATGGTTATGGTATTATTTGCCAAAAGAAGTGCAACAGCTGCCAATTGGAATAGTGGTGAACTAGTACCTGTTGCAGTTAAACTAATTCAGAAAATGATTGAAAATATAGGTCAATTTAGAACTGGTCCATCAAGAGTTTTAAAACTGTATGAGGTTACTAACATGGATACTGTGAAAGTATTTACAGTTGACATAGTTGAAAAGACTTGCAGTTGTGTCCAATGGCAGCTGAGGGACTTCCCGTGTCAGCATGTCGTGTGTGTGTTGGTCACCATTAGACCATATTGGACTAAGTAAGCAATCTGTTAAGCTGCTTTTTTTTTGTAGTTGTGTTTTGTTGTTGAATGTCATTTTGCTTAAATGTTTGTTGGTGGGCTGTTGCAGGTACTGTACCAAGTATTATATGGTGGATTTTTATAGGACCACATACTCTTGGGCAATTACACCACTAGGGAACATGTATGAGTGGTCTGAGGTTACTTTTTAGTGCTTTTGGAATCTTTTCATTTAATATTGTTTTCAGCTTTTGTTTTTTTTGTTTACTTTAAGATCTATAGATAAAAGGATACCAACCTTGTCTTCTACACCTTAAGATCTTTGTTGTGTTTTCTCTTCTACAGGTTAAAGGAATAAAGATTACTCAACCACCATTGCTTAGAGAACTTGGTAGGCCTTGTGTCAACAGGAAGAGGTCTTGGTCAGAGATGAACTCAGAGAAGAAATAAAAAGGTAGAAAGTGTGGCACATGTGGTGGATCTAATCACAACAGCAGAACATGTAAAGGTGGAGAAGTTGGATCCAACCCCAAGAAGAAGAAATCCAGAGTAGAGTGTGAGGTGAATGGAAGTTCTTTTTCTACCACAACTTCAACTCCAAAGAAGAAAAACAAAGGCACCAGGATCCGTAGGAGTAGGGGAAGTGCATCTGCAACTTCATCATCTAAAGCTCCTAAGAATACCACTGCGGCTACTTCTTCATCCACAACTACTAAGCCAAAAGGGAAACATGCCAAAACTAAGGAGCAGGCCCTGTCAAGCAAATTATTAACATTTTCAACTATGATGCAGGCTTAAAAAGACAAAGGAAGCCTAAAGTTCATTTTGATTTCTGAGTTTAATGTTTTTTTAATGTTATGAAACACATGGATGGTTGCTTTGTGGGGATTTTCTTTGTTTAACTTTCAATTTCAGACAATACTAGTACTTAGTTTGTTTTAAAATGTGATTATTTACAATTTCAGACTTCTAACCGGTTCAATTTCAGACTTCAAACAGGTTCAAATTCAGACAATAAGGTCAACATAACAATCACATTTTTTTTGTCTTTTTTTTTAATTAAGGGGTAATAAGGTCATTTCGAGAATAGGGTTTTTTATATATTCAAAATTTTGAAGAAAAAAAATTGACCATCGGATCGTAGATGACACGTGTCGATAATCTACAAATTTGGAACTTGTGGGAATCAATTTTTAAAGACAGGGGTATTATTGTCCGTATTTGGCACGTACGGCCTTATACATCTGCGTTTTTCATCATTTAACGATTAAAATGGATGACTGGGACATATCCCTTAATCCCAACCGTTACAGGACACATCCTAAACTGAGGGGTACAATTTAGGACATATTCCTAAAAATCTCATGCTGTAATGGAAACTTAACATCAGGACATAGTCCGACACATGGTATCTTGGTTCCATTAGCCACCATAACTTCAAATCGGTTATCCTTGATAAATTTGAGGTTCGCATTCTTAGGAATGGAAGGATCAATGAAATTATGCGTACTTCCTGTATCAATTAATATTCTAATGGATAATCGTTTAATCTCACCTTGCACCCGCATCGTTTGGGCCGTATCAGACCCTGCTAACGCATGAACTGAAATTTCCGCTGGTTCCTCATCATTTTCATCATCACTGAACTCTTGTTCTTCCTAATCCAAATTCCCACCAGCTCCTTCAATCCAAAACAATGTTTGATTCTTGCAACGATTCCCTCGATGCCAATGCTCATCACAGTTATAGCACAACTTTTGTTGACTATCTAGCGGCAGCTTCCTCAGGTGTTAATTGTTTAATAGGGGGTGAAGAACTGGTGGTGGCTTGTGGTGCTGCTTTTATAGCCAAAGTTTGGACTGCAACCAAAGGAGATTTCTGGTGGTTCCGATAACCTTGTCTCAAAATAGCCAGCTTGTTATTTTATAATCGAGCAATTCCAATTGTGGTCACTAGGGTTAACGGATTAAACGATTGTACTTCTAATCGAAGTTTATCTTTCAGCCCGCCAATATAATAACTAATCAAGAAATCTTCAGATAACCCTTTCACCATGTTTCATAATCTTTCAAATTCTTCTCGGTAATCAGCTAGAGAAACAGTTTGACGTAGTTTTGCAAGTGATGCAGCTGGATCATCATAACGATTTCTTCCAAATCGTTTTAGTAAAGAAGTTGAAAATCCTACCCAAGATTGTATTGGCTCAACTGATTTCATCCATTTATATCACTGTAAAGCCTTACCATCCAAGTGGAAACCAGCAATTTTCACTTGTAGTAGTGGTGTTTCATACGATTGGGAATAAAGTTCAGCTTTATAGATCCAACCTTCTCGATCATTTCCATCAAAGTATAGAAGCACTAATTTCCCAATTCCATCAGTTCTTTTTCTAAAACTTGGTTCTGTATTCACAGATGAAGGTGCAGACTCCCTTGCCTCTAACACTCTTACTAATCAGTTACTAGATTCGGCCATAGAAGATATCTGACTAGTAAGATCTTGTAGATGTTTCTCCATAGCGTCGTTCTTCTTAGCCATCAAATAAGTTTTCACTCACTCTCTGACAAAACTTTTAAATAGTAATAATGTTGCACCAACTCTGACTATTCTCCATGGTCCTGTTGTAGTTGTGGCCGATTCCTACCGGCGCACAAGTATCACTTTTTTTGGGATGGAAGGAGTAATTCATTAGTAAGTGTCTAGAATGGATGTCGTTAAGCCAATCCCAAAAGGAACGACAGAGCGAGTTTCTGTTAACATATAGATACTACACACATAATTCATTGCGAAACCATTAGTAACCTGAGTGAGTGAGAATAAAGCATCATTAATTCCAAAGAGTTTTTTCCAGCTTACAAGGAAACTCAACTGGTTTGATCTCCTCGTTTGAAGGGTTAACTTTAAGAGCATTCCTTTTTGCCAGACATTGTCACAATGAGCACCTTCATTTTTACTAATAACTAGTTAAAATTTCTTTAAAAAAATATGGTAGTTATGGTTATACTCATCGCATAGGTCTTTTAAAAAGATTTCTACTTTCTGAGAACGATAGGATCTCACCTAAGATCCACTACTAATTCCAACTGAGAATGATTTCTGCACCACACAAATTTAAGATTTTTACTTGAGCAAATTTTCATTATTTGTTACTAGATTTCTTATCAGTTGTTACTGCCAGAGTGTTGACAACGTAAACACTGTCGGATTTTTACGGCTTAGTGAAGGAGCACAAAAAATTATAGAGATAAGATTTTGCTATAATGTGAAGTAGTTGAGCACAAACAAAAAAATTACAGGTTCATTCTTTTCAAACCTTACAAAAAAATGAAATTGTCAAACTAAAAGAACACAAAAACATGAAAATAGTACTATCCCTATAACTTAGATTTAGCTGATTGCACTACAAAAATGTTATTAGGGACACATAAAGAAAACTACATTAACTAGTTAATCATAATCAATCTCTTAATTTCCTAATTAATAAGCTTATTTTTCTATCGAAAGAACGGTAGTGTCCTGCATCTCCGTGCCCTCATGTTGCATATTGTTGGTTTTCAACTCCATATTATCAGCTTTATAGACATAAAACTTGGCAACGATCAGAAAAGCAATTAGATTGAGCACGTTTAATCCTGCAAGAAACCAGCAGTAGTTATCAATGTGTGATACGTTTAAGTTGTCAACAATCCACCCTTCGTTTTCACTCTTCTTGGTAAGTTGTGACATTGTGGATAAAATGAAGCTGCTAAGGAAATTCCCGATTCCCATACTAGTAGAATAATACGAACTTCCGAGACTTTTCATTCCCTCTGGTGCTTGGTCATAGAAGAATTCGAGCTGTGAAACTAACACCAAAGCATCAGCAATACCCATTAAGATAACTTGCGGAAGAAGTACAAATATGGCCAAAGGGATGGTTTCATCTTTAGATATAGCTCCATGCTCCCTTGCTACACTCAATCACTTTCGGTCACTTAAAGCAGCAGCTGCCATGACAAGGACGTGGAAACAATAACCGATTCCCATTCTCTGCAACAATGATAACCCTCTAGGATTTTTTGTATATCGTTTAATGAAGGGCACAATGCAACGATCATATACCACAAGGCTAATCAACATTGTAACTGTGACTATCGCGGTGAGACTTGCTGCAGGAAGTTTGAAGGAACCCACTTTTCGGTCAAGAGTTGTGCTTTGTTTGATAAAAAGGGTGTTTATTTGTGCGTTCATGAGACTCGGTATGAAAGTTGTGATTAGAATTGGTAGCATTTTTATTAGCTGTTTGATTTCTTCCACTTGAGTCACCGTGCAGAGTTTATGCGCGTTGTTGTTTGTCTTTATAGCAGCCTTGTCAAATATCCTGCACATAAACATTAAAATGACAGTGAGCTTAAGCATATTAATTCTTAATGCACCAGAAGTAAAAAAAAAAACGGAGGAAACGAACTTACCTTACTGAATCTGTATGTTCCATTCTGAATTTTCCCTTGCTGTATTCATCTAAGCTTACCTCATGAAGTTCTTTAGGGTCACTAGGATATGGTACTTTTCGTTTCTGGAAGGAGGCAATCATAATCTTATACATTATAGCAAATGGACTGCCAGTGGCAGGTTTGTGCCTATAAAACGGGGTTCCAATCAAGAAGACGATAATAGCAATTGCTATTCCAACTGTGGGTATGCAGTATCCAATTCCCCAACCTACATTGTCTTGTATATATACAAGGAATGTGTTTGCTCCAAGAGTTCCAATGAAAATGCTAAAACTCCACCAATTAAAGAAAGATAACTTCAGTTTTCTTTCATTAGGCTCGAAATCATCGAACTGATCGGCTCCCATTGTGGATATGTTGGGCTTAGTCCCACCAGTCCCTATAGCAATTATGTAGAGTGCTGCATAAAAGATACCAACTTGAAATTTAGAAGCTCGTAGGTTACAGTCTTTTGCAGTTATCCCATGTCCACATGTAGGTGGCTTCAATCCTGGTACTGATACTGTGAGAGTAAGCAGGATCATTCCCTGTATACAAAAACAAAATGGAAATATAAATCCGTGAACTTAAAACAAAATTTCTAGACATAAAGAAAGTATCAATGTTGAAGAAGAAAATTACCAAGAGATAAATGGCAGATGCGGCGAGGAACGTCCAGTACCGACCCATATAAGCATCAGCAATAAATGCACCAATAATTGGCGTCATCCATACAGTACCAGCCCAATCAGTGACATTATTAGATGATTTCACAGTTCCTTCATGGAGCTCATTCGTTAAATATACGACCAAATTCGAGGAGATACCATAGAATGACATCCTTTCGAATGCCTCGTAAGCGACAATGAAAGAAGTAGCTTTCCATCTCCCACCCTTAGACCGAAGTACAGGTCTTCCCTTGAGATCCACACTTCCATCTTTTGTATACTCTTCTTCTTTCTTACATTGCACACCACTTTCATCTGCTGCTGCATTAGTCACTACCATCTTTCCTAAGCTTCTTCTTCTCTAACTAGATACACACACAGCTTCACAGTCTAGTACTTACAGTTAGAGAAGATTAGTTTGAGGTTTAAGAAGATGTAACAACAACTATTTATATACAAGTATGTGGCTTTAGATTGTAGATTTATAAGGAGAGATTGCTGACTGATGAATTGTTCTAATCTTCATCTTACATTAAGGGAAAAGAAGAAGAATAAGTGAGGATTTATTACAAGCTGACTTGATCTACAAATAATTCTTACCTAAGTTTAGTAAAAGAAACTATGAGTCTTTGGAGGAAAGAATAGTGATAAGAGTGAAGACTTATTTGGATCAGTCAAATATATGGATAATTACTGGTGATAATGCAGGTTTTGATCCTAAAAACTACTCCTTCCGTTTTAGGAAAAAAGTTACTTTTTTTATTTGCACAATTGTTAAGGTAAGATGAGAGAGAATAATTTTTATAATTTATTTTCAGATTTATCCTAACAAAAAATTTAATACTACATATATCTTTATAATGACAATAATAACATTTCTTAAAATAATAAGGGTAGTTTTAAAAATTTGTTATGTTGAAAAATGAAAGTAACTCTTTTGTTGGAACAAAAATTTAAAGAGAAAGTAATTCTTTTCCTGAAACGGAGGGAGTAGTATTTATTCTCTTCTTTTGTTATAATGTGGAAAGATTAGCTCTTTTCGTTACGTCTAAATTACGTATAATAGGGTTGCAAATTTTAGAGTATCTACGCATATAAACGAGTTTCTGTTTTATATATACATCCCAATCAGTAATCTTTTTGAAGTGCTTTTTTTGTAAGGTTTCTATCACCTTCTAGTACTGTTGTTAAATTTTGAGAGGTACCTACACATATAAATGCATTTCGGTTTTATGTCCTAATCAGTAATTTTCTTAATTTGCTTCCAAAATATCAAGCCTATAAAATTACTCCCATATTCTTCTCTCAGTTCATATCATCATTCCATCAATAGCTAACTCTCTTTGATAACATGGAATTGCTTCTTCTTCTACTCATCTCTGCTGCTTGTCTCTTAGTGAGCTTATTTACATACATTTTTGTTTTGATACAATTTCTAGGTTTTGTGCTTTGTATAATGTGGCGTATATCTGTATATTCTTTGCAGGTTGGAGTTGTTGGAAACCATGATGCTGTTCTTCCTTCTGAGGTCTACTGGGAAAACAAGTTGCCAAACACTCCTATGCCCGCTATACCTGGTTTGATTCAAAACCTCATTGAAAAACTCGAATAGACAAAAAAAAAGGATGAATTTGCTTACTAAACTGTCAATGCACATAGGTACAGGTAGCAGACATAGCTCAACAAAGCCGCATTTGCAACAGTTAAACATCAACAGCTACGTGCCGCTTATATACAAAAGCACCATTCTAAATGACATGCTGCAACAAATAGACAACTCCAAGATAACCAGGCGCGTCTCTCTTCTTCTTAGAAAAGGATTTATATCCTGGAGCAAAAATGAACTTGCACTTTGTTGTAAGTACACCTAGTTGAACTGCTTTCTTGCCAAGAAGCCTAGCTAAGGTGACCCCATTCTCCTCCAGTAAGTTGCCAGAAATCTTGAACCAGTTTGCTATCAGCCCGAAATCATAAAAAGCTGAATTTATCAGTCAAATTATCATGGCCTGTGAACAACCACCTATAGAAAATGAAGAGAAGTACTGCCCAACTTCATTGGAATCACTTGTTGAATACGATTGTGGAATGAATTCTTTTTCTATTTTATAAGCAAAATCCCAAGTGATTTGGAATATATACCTAAGAACCAAGATGTGTGATGAAGTCTTTAAAGGTAACACAAGGTACAATTAACCAGTGCCAATTAACAAATGACTGATCAGTATGCTGTTTCACATTTGGTAAACCTGTTTTTCTGGAATTAGTGGATGTCGAAATCAAAGATTCGTCCGAAAAAATGTAAAAAATCCCATGAAAGCGAACCAAATCAAGAGAAACATAACCTAACTTTGGAGTTTAGGCTTCAATTTTGTGATCCTTTAGTTTTAATGATAATCATTGTGTTATACTTTCAACTTAAATCATTCATAGTCAATACATGGTTAATGATAAGAATATCAATCATAAGGAATCCAAAGAAAACTTACCTCAACTCGACTTCCTTCTTATGTACAAATTTCTCCATGTAAGGGAAACATGTGCAGAACATGTTTAGCCTACGATCAAGGGAGAATATTTGGTCAATCAATCACATATCTCTGGAAGATTTTATAGGCACAATCCTAACACTCGTATATATCTTGTTTCCTAATTTAGTTGTCTAACATTCTGTACATAAACATTATCTTATATCAATATAATATGTGGATGAATATCTTCATTTATATTTGGCAGAGCATATTCTATTTATAGTATCAGAGCCGTGAATCTCCAACGAGCAACCGATCACGACAATTATAATGTCTTCCTCCTCTTCTGATCAAACTCCCAACTTCACCATCAACATCCAACCCCCCTCTGCATCTGACAAACCTCTTATTGCTTTTAACATCACTGCTCAGATCAATGAAAAAATAACTTCCACCATATTTTCTCAATGGCGTGCTCAATTTGAAGCACTTCTTATTAGTTATGATCCTCTCAATTATGTTGAAGGTACATTTCAGTGTCCCTCTTCAGATGGCACTCCTGCTGATGAGTTACGCAAGAACCACTGGGTTCGACAGGATAAACTTATCCTAAGTGCAATTTTAGCCTCTACTTCTCCCTCCATTACACCTTTGATAACTACAACAAAATCCTCCCATGAAGCTTGGAAAAAGCTCATTCACCTCTATGCTAGCCGATCTCGAACTCGAGCAATGCAGTTAAAGGAATAACGCACATTAATTCAGCGTGGAAACAGAACTATCACAAAATATCTTCATGTTGTGAAGAATCTAGTAGATGAACTAGCCATCATAGATCATTCCATTTCGGATGATGACCTGACCCTCTATGTGCTAAATGGTCTAGGTTCATATTTTAGGGAGATTGCAGCACAAATTCGTGCTCGAGAGACATCCCTGACGTTTGAAGAGTTACATGACTTGCTAGTTGGTCATGAAGCTTACCTGGGGAATTTGGAAACTGCAACACAAAACATAGTTGCGTCTACCAACTACACAACAACAAAGCCATCAGCACAAGAAGAAAGTTATCAGCATTTTTACAAACAGCATGACCATTTCAGACGGCCTCAAGGCATCAGTCCAGGCAGGTACTCAAATGGAGCCTAACGTGATGGACGACGCTTCAATACAAGTACTGGTAAGCCCAATACCTTCAACAGGCGCTACCAATCCAAATGCCAACTATGTGATCAGTTGGGCCATACTGCCAATGCATGTTCCTAGTTTCACTCACAGAATGCTTCCATCAATTATGTCACCACTTCTACAAAAGACAAAAACTGGCTACTTGATTCAACAACTTATCATAATATCATGGGCGATCTCTCAAATCTATATATACACTCTAAATGTGATGGAACTGATGAAGTAAATCTTGGTGATGGTTCAGGTTTGGCTGTCTCCCACATTGGTTCCTTAGCTTTAAACACTCCACATCGAACATGTACACTACGTGGTACTCTTTATGTTCCCAATCTTTGCAAAAACTTAATCTTTGTGCATCATCTAACCAAACAAAATGATGTTTTTGTTGAATTTCATCTCTTTCATTTTTTTGTGAAGGACAAGATCACGGCGGCGATCTTATTAAAGGGAGCATGTAACAATGGCATCTACACCTTCTCGGAATCATTAGCAGCATCATCAAAGGTTGCTAATGTGCATGAAAGGACTTTAATTGATGGATGGCATAAGAGTCTTGGACATCTTTCTCTTAAAATTGTCCATTATCTTGTTAAGAATTTTTCTCTTCCTATTTCCTCATATAAAAATTTATCTTTATTATGTCATTCATGCTCTATTAATAAAGCATATCAACAACTTTTTCGTGTCACAAGCCTCCAAAGTCATGAACCTCTTGAACTTATTTATACAAATGTGTGGGGACCCGCCAGTTACACTGGGATTGATGGTTCACGATACTACCTTATTTTTGTTGATCATTATACAATATATATATGTTTCTATCCCATGATCACTAAATCTGGTGTTTCTACCTTTTTTCGCAATTCAAAAAATTTGTTGAAAATCGCTTTCAAAAATCCATGAAAACATTATACTCTAACAATGGATGTGAGTTTATTGCTTTAAAATCATATCTCTTACTTCATGGAATAACTCATCTCACCGATGCCCCCTCATACTCCATAAAAAAATGGCGTTTCTGAGCGTCAACACCGTCATCTAGTTGAAACAGGCATCACCCTCCTTTATGATGTCAATCTTGATTTTTCGTACTGGCCACATGCTTTTCAAACAACCTCTTATCTCATAAATCGCCAACCCACACCTCTCTTAAAAAACAAATCCCCTTTTGAAGCTCTTTTTGGTCAATCACCAAACTATTTAAAATTAAAAAAAATTGGGTGCATTTGTTATCCCTTCACAAAGGCCTACAACTCAAACAAGATGCAGCCCAAATCCAAAGCCTGCATTTTTCTTGGCTATTCACCAACTCAAAATGGCTACAAATGTTTTGAACCCCAATCAAAAAAACACTTCATTTCTCATCATGTGTTATTTGATGAAAACCAAAATCATCTCACCCAAGCCTTACCTGTGTCATGTGAGTTCACTCGGCATCTTCGAGAACCTCATCAATTTTTGCCTCGACACTTTGGTGCCCATCCACCCATAATACCGTCCACATAAGTCCTAGATGCACCAATACCTTTGTCGTCTCCAGAAGGCTCACCTGTCATTGTTGCATCCTCTCCAGGTAATTTTGCAATTGTTGATTCTTTAAACTCTGGCTTCTCCCAAGCTGCAGACCCCAACTCTACCCATCAGCATACTCATCCAGGTGAAAAATAGACTGGGTCCTCCTCAGAGTCACCAACATTTTATGCTTCTGATACAAACTCATGCACATCATACTCCCCTGTAAATCAGGATCTCACACAACATCTTCAAGCTCAACGTATGCACACCATGACCACAAGGTCAATGAATCAAATCTTTAAACCAAAACAAATACACACAACTTCAAAACATCCTCTTCCTCAACCCATTGAACCAACAAGTGTGAGTCAAGCCTTTTCTCAACCTCACTGGCGTGATGCCATGTCTGAAGAACTCACTGCCTTACTGAAACATGAAACTTGGGATCTTGTTTTACACACAGTTGATTGTAAACAAGTTGTGTGCAGGTGGATATTTCGGGTAAAGAGGAAAGTTGATGGTTCAGTTGATAAATTTAAAGCCATACTTGTGGCTAAAGGCTACAATCAACGTCCTGGTATTGATTACACAGAGACCTTTATTCCTATGGTTAAACCATCCACAATTAGAATTGTGTTGTCCATTGCAGTGATGAATGGATGGGAGTTGCGGCAGATGGATGTCAACAACGCCTTTCTGAATGGTGCATTAACTGAAACTGTTTTTATGGCACAACCTCCAGGATTCAAAGATCTGTCCAAGCCATATCATGTGTGTAGACTAAACAATGTCATCTATGGGCTAAAACAAGTTCCACGAGCCTGGTACACTGCATTCAAAACTGCCATTCTTCAATTGGGTTTTTGAAACTCCAAGGAAGACTACTCTCTGTTCATCTATAGTCAAGGCACTACTCTTTGCTACTTGTTGGTTTATGTTGATGGTCTTATCATCACGGGCAACAATTCATCCTTTGTGAAATCTACTATTAAAAAGTTGGGTGACATGTTTTCTCTTAAGGACATGGATTCTCTTCATTTCTTCTTAGGAATTGAAGTTATTCCTACAAAAGCAGGGTTATTTCTTTCCCATCACAAATACATTCGATAAATGTTAGACACTACAAGTATGAGTGATGTAAAAGATGTTTTCACCCCTCTCTCCACAACAAAACCTCTTCAGCTGATTGATGGCACAGTTGCTGTGGATAGCTCTGATTTTCGTCAACTAATTGGCAGTCTTCAATATCTGACCTTGACACATCCAGAAATCTCCTTTGCAGTGAACAAGCTATCTCAATTTATGCACAACCCAACTAAAAATCATAGGACAACAAGCAAAAGGCTACTCCGTTATTTAAAACAAACCATTTTCTATGGTATTCAGATTCATAAAGGTGGACCTTCTACACTCCGGAGATACACAAATACTGATTGGGCTGGAAACATGGATGATCGGATATCAACTTCTGCTTACATAAGTTTCTTGGGTTCAAATCCAATTTCCTGGTGTTCCAAGAAGCAACGTCCAGTTGCAAGATCTTCCACAGAAGCTGAATACAGAGCACTAGACAATGCAGCTTCTGAGAAAATGTGGTTGCTGACACTTTTTCAAGAACTTGGATTTCCACTCAAAGACTCTCCTCACCTGTTATGTAATAATATTGGAGCCACACATCTAAGTCGCAACCCAGTTAATCACTCACGCATGAAACACATTCAAATCGATATTCACTTTGTGTGTGACCTAGTTCAAAAAGGAAGTATTCAAGTCAGACACGTTCACACTCAAGATCAGCTTGTTGATCTTCTGACCAAGCCACTGTCGAAACAGCATACAGCCATGCTGCGTAGCAAGATTGGCCTTGCCGATGGAACCCCAATCTTGCGGGGGGGCGTATAAGGGAAACATGTGTAGAGCATGTTTATCCTACAATCAAGTGAGAATATTTGGTCAATCAATCACATATCTCTGGCATATTCTATAGGCACAATCCTAGCACTCATATATATCTTGTTTCCTAACTTAGTTGTCTAACATTCTGTATATAAACACTATCCTATATCAATACAATGTGTGGGTGAATATCTTCATTGATATCTGGCAGAGCGCATTCTCTTTACTCCATTGTCCAAGCCCTAAATGGTAACACCAACAGAAGAACAAAAATGACCATCATAAGCCAAGGGATACTGGAAAAAATTAAAAATAAATCGATCATTGCTACATTGGGTTACCACTTTGATTTGGGGGTGACTTCGGTACAGTCCCAGACAATCTTGGTAACTTGAGAAAAGTTGAAATGAGAAGTACTTATTGGGTGTTTGGATACCATAAGCTGAAATAATTTAATAGGGTGTTTTGATACCAGAAATTAATCCCACAAGTGAGAAATAAAATAGTTAGTTTCACAAAAAATTAACTTTTTTATTTCTGAAAAATCATTCTAAAATTTTGTTATCAAATTAACTTATAACTTTTTTGATTTTAGAAATCAAAATCCAAACAAACTATAAGTCAATCCCCGAAGTTAAAATTTTTTACTTTTTGTAAAAATCATTTTGAAATTATATTCACAAACTAACTTCTAGCTTTTTAATTTGATTTTGTACAAAAGTAACTTCTTAATGTGTATCTCAATACCCTCTTAGGCTCAGAATCCTTTTCCAGGCCAAACTTCACAAACTATTACATATAACTTGTGATTATATTTTTTAACAAAACTTTGACATTTACGTAACAAAACTTTACCATATTCGCCAATTTCCCTAAAACTATTGGGATAATTAATGCTCCCACTTGTTCCCAAATAGATCTTTTCACTGATGCATTGCTCTGATCTTTAGTCGACATGCAGATGTGTATACTGCAATAGCCAAAATAGATATGTTCATCTTCTTCGGGGCCTCCCAAGCTGCAACTTGCTGTACTATTTTTCATGCATATCCAATAGAACCGCTATTATCACATACACATGAATTATCCACAAGTTTTTTTTTTCTTTTCTTAAATACAGTGGGTCATAATTTATGGGTGTTGTCATTGGACGGTCACGTATGCTCAGTGAGTCGAATGTGTTATGGCACTAGTCACAGTCCTTATAATTCCAAGAATGGGCATTATTTTTCAATAATACAACTCAGTAGGACCTTCCATGCCCATTATTGCATTTATGGATCTCAAAATATCAAGCCTATAAATTACTCCCAAATTCTTCTCTCATTTCATTTCATCATTCCATCAATAGCTCTCGTTCAGAAGTTTCATAATACTATGGAATTGCTTCTTCTTCTGCTCATATCTGCTTCTTGCGCCTTGGTGAGCTTACATACACATTTTTGTTTCCATACAATATCTAGAATTTCATGGGTTTTTTTCTTTGTATAATGTGGCGCGCGTATATCTGTATGGGTGTTGCAGGTTGGAGTTGTAGGAAACCATGCTGCTGCTCTTCCTTCTGAGATCTACTGGAAAAACAAGTTGCCAAAAACTCCCATGCCCACTATACTTCATGAACTCTTGCATCCTGGTAATGTGATTCTAAACCTCACTTGGAAATTTTCTCAAAAATTCATGCAAAGTATATCTTTTAGCCACACCCAATACTTTAGTCTCATCTTTTGCTCTTTGCTAACAGATCAAGAAGGCAAGTCACTGACTGACAGAGTAGGAGGAAGCTTGCGCCCCTCGGATAATCTCTACGATGTTAAATACAATTCACCGACTAACAAAGTAGGAAGCTTGCGCTTCTCGGATAATCTCTA